>RYFJ01000357.1:0-197938 GCA_003991445.1 Oryza meyeriana var. granulata
AGAGAGATAGACTTAGACGACCTTAAACCGAGTTGTATAAATTATTATGATTTTAGAAGTTTTTAACCCTTATATAGCTATGCAAGACCATTAACGATTTATTGTGTATCATTGAACAGTTTATTTCCGCAAAGTATTATAGACGTCACGGAGAGAGGAACTCTCGCTGACCAGTCGGGGTCCACTGCAAGACGCGAGGGAAGGATCGGGTCCACCGGTTGAAACGAGTCCACCGACGGTAGAAGGGCTGGATTCTCTAGGGTTTGGATTCGGCGGTGGGATTCTAACGTGGAGACTCCCTCGGCCGCATCGATCCCGGATGCGTCGGCTACGGTTCGGCTACGGCTGAGCGTGGCGACGAGCTGGCGCAATCATACGGCGACCACGGCCCGACAACTCAAAGCGCGGCGGGCGACGCTAACCGATGGTCGCCGGCTACAGCGACCGGCGACCGGCGAGAGCGGGAAAGATATAAGGTGGCGAGGGCGATCGTGTCCGGGGGCGGAACGGGGCGCACAGAACGGTGGGATCGGACGCCCAGGCGGCAGCTTGAGCGGCGGCTGGCTTCGGGTCTTCGTCGACGGTTGGTGCTCCGGCGACTTCCGAGGCGTACGAGGTCTGCGGCCCGGCTCAGTGCGTCCGGCGAACCTAACCGAGGCGGCGGCGAACTCCGGCGCGCCGGCTGACGGCGACGGCGGCGGGCAACCGGTAACTGGGCGGCGCGGAACAGCGCAGGGCGGGGAGGCGGTAGGGTTTTGCTGGCGCCGTCCAAGGGCAAACCGCCTAGGGGTTCCAGGGCTCGCTCTTTAAGGCAAGGAGGGGCGGACTCCGGCTTGCGGGCTCGCGACGGGTTTTTGCGCGGCGAGAGGAGAAAGAGAAGAGACAGCTCGGGAGGCTTCGGGGCTCGTCCACCGCACGATTAGCTCCGGTTTTCTGGGGATTAGGTAGACGGCGCGATAAGGACTCGGTTTTCCCTCAAACGATTTGGAGAGACAGGGTTCGAGGCGCCGATTCGGGAGTTCCGCCGGCGGCGGGCTCGGCATGCTAAGCGCCTTCGGGCGCGAGGAAGACGCGACCCTGCGGATGGGAGCGGGTCCGCGGGCACGGGAGGGGCGCGGGGCACGGCTAACACTAGACGAGGGCCGCGGGCCACGGGCACCGCAAGGGGCAACGGGCACGGGCACTGGAGAGGCGCGGGCAGGGCTGGACGAGGCGCGGGCCCCGAGAGGAAGGCTGAGCACAGCAACGGGCCACAGATTCTGGCCCATCCGGCTGCGAAGAGGATTTAAAAACCCTTTCTCTTTTTCTTTCACTGCTCGGTGAGCTTATTTTTTTGGCCAAGCTGACTCCTTAATCATTAATCTTCATAAAAATTCAGCAATTAAATAATTAAGCAAACATTTTATAAATTATTTTCGCCAAGCCCATCTTTGACTATCAGAATTTTTTTCAAATTTTTGATTCTTTTACTCATTGAGACTTTCTAATTCCATTTCTGAAAATGTCCTTTTTGCACAATATTTTATATAGGATAATCTTCAGGGTTGTTACAGACCTACCCCCTGTTAACAGAATCTTCGTCCGAGATTCGCAAGCTCCCAGGCGAAGAGGTGGAGGTGCGCAGACTTCAATTATATTCGGTTCCCACGTGGCTTCATCTTCAGTAAGGTATCTACCATTGAATTGCACAAAACACTGATACTCGATTCCGAGTTATAATCTTTCACTGGTCTCAAGGATG
This sequence comes from Oryza meyeriana var. granulata, assembly GCA_003991445.1. NCBI lineage: Eukaryota > Viridiplantae > Streptophyta > Magnoliopsida > Poales > Poaceae > Oryza > Oryza meyeriana. Next base: position 1,742 of record RYFJ01000357.1, read on the forward strand.
ATGATGGGCTTCTCGAGCATACACGTAGATCTCCTGACCTCATATGCTCATGGGTCGCATCTTCGGTTGGTACTCGCACAAACACCAGCTGAGACCATGGAAGACATCGTGTATCCCCGCTCAAAGTAGAAGGGCAATTAGTTGTAAGCCAACTTCTCCTTCGTCGCACGTAAATCTTGTAACGGTCCACGTAACGTGGTGCCAACTACCTTGTCTGAAACTCTGTGGTACTCCCTGAGTGGCCGTGACCTCCTTAAATAACATAGGCATTCTCGAACTGATCTCTTCATGCGGTTATCCCGCATAGCTCTTCCTTGACAGAGCTGTGCTACTTCGACAGTCGTCTTTGTTATGATCTTCACTTTTTCTTACCGCTTCCGTAGGATATCGTCCCGTATAACTTGTTCCGTCTCCCGTCTGATCCCAAAAGCTACAGGGCGGTGCGTACATTTCGTCATCAAAAGCCATCGAACGGGGCCATCTTGACCTTGCCTGGTAGCTATTGTTATACAAGAAAACATTCGGCCATAATGGTAGACATCTTGTCCCCAACCTTCACCGACGTCAATGGCACATAGTATCAACACTTCTAGGATTTGATTAAAGTTTCAGTCTGTCCCATCCGTCTGCGGTGATAGCAGTCACTGAAGTTACATCGAGTACCCATTCTTTTTGCAGTGCTGCAAAACTTTAGAGGTAATGACTTCCTCTGTTCTGACACAACCTTGCGTGGCACTCACTGCAAACATACGATTCTGCGATTAATCTCCACTACTACCGGCATATAAGTTGGTTTGACCGGTATGAACGGTGGGCCTCCCCTTTGTAAGTCTTGTCCACCACGACAATGGAACAAATCCGATGCGGTCCTTGGCAATCCACGTGATGAACATCCATTCCTACTTCTTTCCCTTCCATTAGGGACCTTAAGGGGTGTGTAACAATCGCCTGCTGGCTTTTCTGATGCTCCAAGCCTTTCACGGTGGCTACATCACAAACAGCCCCATATTCAGCTATCTTCTCCGCATACTACGACCACCCCAAACTTTCTGCCCTTCAGATTTGATAACATACTTGGTGTGCAGGGTGAAACTGGAATACTGTGTTTCGTGAGCTTCTCTAAGATCAGCTTCTTTCAATTTCCTCCTTGTTACGGCACACCGCTTCGCTCGTCCGAACACCGGTCTGTTCATCTCCGGAATCCAAGTGGCTTGTCCCTTGTCTTCATTCTTTGCTTGTTTCAAAATGTCTGCATCATAATCTCTGCTTCTCAACCTTGATCTTACCAAGGTAGGTCCGTGCCTTCAAGGCTGCCACAATACCGTTGGCTGCTATACTCAGATTCATCCGTCCCAAATCTTCACATACCCAACGAAAGCTGCTGACTTACCATGAGCGATTGGCAGTACATCTTCTCCCGACCGAGGGCATCTGCCACTCTCACATTAGCTTCCGTGGATTGATAATGTATTTTGAACGCTCGTGTCCTGATCACTCCAACCATCGGCGTGCCTATTCAAACTGGCTGGGTAAAATATACTTCAAAACTTTTATGGTCTGCTAAACACTTCCATTCTATTACTATGAGGTATTGTTTCCAAAATTTCAAAGAGCATGCCTACCAGCTGCTAAATCTCAGTCCACTGGCGCTAGGATAGTTATTCTCATGAGGCAGTAGCTGCCGTGAGGCATATGCCACCCACTTCCCTTCTTCCGCATTAAAACACACCCAACTTGCCCGCGCAGATGCATCACAGTACATTGAAATCTTTCTTGGGAATCGTGGATAGATCAACTACTGGTGCGCTTTACAAGCTCTTCTGCTCTAACTCTGAAAACCTTGCTCACACCCTGGGGTCATAAATTTTTACATCCTTCTGAAGCAAACGAGTTCACGGGCTTCGCGATCTTAGAGAAAATTTTCTATGAATCGAGGTAATATCCCGCCAATCCCTAAGAAACTCACGTAACTTCGAAACCGTCTTGCGGCTGCTTCACTTGGTTATGAACTCAACATTAGTCTTGGGTCTCCGCATCCCTCCTGCAAGTCGACGACATGTCGAACTTCACCTCGGAAGCCAACTCACACTTGCTCAACATTGGCATCACACTGGTGCTGCGAAGGGTCTCCAAAATGATCGAGGTTGTGCCTCATGCTCTTCTTTGGTCTTGGAATACGCCAAGGCATATATTATGAAAACCACCACAAAATTATCCAGTCCCAATAAATACTCTTAATCAGAGTTCATCGAAGAATGCGGGGCATTTAGCCTCTTTTTACTACCAAAAGACACCTAACTGTGCATTCATCCATAACCCCATCACACCGATGGTGGAACCGCTGTTTTGGGGAATATCCTTCTTCCGAATCCTTTAACTGATGGATAACCTGAACGACAGATCCTATCTTGGGAAACACTGTGCGTCCTTCTAAACTGATTCAAACAGATCATCCCCAATCCGTGTAGAGGGTACTTCTATTCTTGATAGTTGACTTCATCTGAGCTGCACGTAGTACCCCACACCGATACCGCTTGAGTTTCCATCTTCTTCTCAGAAAGATAACTGGCGCCTCCCCAACAGCGCCTGCTTGGTCTGATTAGCTTATGGCAGCCACTCTTCACGTGCTTTTTTCACTCTGCCAACTCATTAGCTCCCTCCTATATGGTTCTGTGGATAGGGCAGTGCCCTGGAGCTAAGCTCTATTCTTGACATCAACTCTATCATTAGGTGCATCTCCCCGGTGATACATCGGAAAACATCTGGGTTAATCCCGTATTACAGGCGATTTCGTGTCTAGCTTGGCCTGGTTCAAAGAGGCCTTTGGAAGATGAGGTATTGAGAACCGAAAGATCACTTCTCCCAGCGTCAGAAGTTCAGGATTACGGTCCTTGTGGCACAAATCATACTAATTCCGTCGGGTGACGAGTTAACCAATCCTCCCCTAGGATGACCATCAAATCTTGGCATTCCTATCAGCGAACAGATAGCTCTAGGCAAAAGACACTCCCAGACATTTTATACGTTACAGCTGCACCCTGCACTGGTTGGGCGCGGGCATCTCCGGTACCCGGCACGTACTTTACTACCATGCGGTATTCTCCTCTTTCAATAGGTATCCATGTTCTTCACAATCCTTACTGACATAAGGAAACTGGGTGCCCAGAATCAAATAACACCGTAGCAGGTTACAGAGTTAACAAGCGAAACATACCAAGATGACGCTTGGCGCGGCTTGAGCTCTCTTGCGGCTGCTGTTTACGCCGCGCTTTCTATTACCACGCCCATGGGGATCTGTCCTGGGTGCTGCGCCTGGCGCGTTTGGGTTTAGGGCACTGAATCTGGAAGAAATGCCTGAGTCTCCACAGTTGTTAACAGGTACTGTTTTCTCACAACTTCCTTCTGTTGGGCTGGCTTGTTGCCCTCTGTGAGCGGGGCTGGCGCGGGGAAGGACGGTTTAACTACTCCAGTGTTGCCACGAGTGGTGGTTGGGGTAGACCCTGGCCGCCGCACCAACGACGGTGCCACCGAGAAGCATCCTCCTGTTGAGTCTGCGGCGTCCCCACACATACGACGCCTCTGACCTACGAAGGAATTGTTGTGACCGCAAGCCTTGCAATCCTGCGCCTTTCTTTTGCTCCACTCCTGTTGATGCTCTGTCCTCTACGCGGAACTGGCTCTGTCACAGTTTCTGAAAATCTGCATAGTCATCTCAGAGAGGTAGTTCGACTGAAAAGCTCATATTCCAGCTGTTCGAAACTTCTCCTGTTGTCGTCAATCAGTTCTAACATCACTTCCGGCGCATAACGGGCAACGACCGGCTTGCAACATCATAAAGGAACTCCAGTCACGACCGATTCCCTTGTCCTTCAATTCTCCGAACTCCCGCTTCTTTCAACCGCCACTACTTCGAGATACTCCGTCTTCTTGAAAGCAGCTGCGAACTCCGCCCAAGTAATGGCTGTCCCCATCCCTCTGTTGGTCCACCAAGTGGTCAACCACGCAGAAGCTGGGCCGCTGAGCTGGTGCGAGCAAAGAGACTTCTCTGATTCTGTGCATTGTAAAGTTTCCACTTCTTTTCTCAATCGCACTGCACCAACTTCCCTGCTTCCACAGGAATTTGCGTTGTGCCTAGAAGTAGGAGGTCTCCCACTGCAGAATCCCGCAAGCGTTGTTTCTGAGGTGGAGGAGGAGGCGCGCCTTGTGGTGCCTTTGGTTCTGTTGTTCGTCTCGCACTTGTTGGACCCTCATGTTCATTAGATGTGTCCTGTTAGCCAAGACTTCGGCCTCTGGTCGATTGTCATCCGCTGTGGCGGTCCATTGGCACTCCATCTAACGGTTGTTGCCACCGTTTCCATACATGATCTCCGCCCGTTAAGTGTGTTTACCCACTTGCAAGAGCAAAGAGAAGAAAGGGAAACGCTCGTCCTTGAGACAGATTCATATTACTTAAACTTTCACTTTATTGTTCTGACTGAGTGATTAACATTTGTCTAGTTGTAACACAAACACACCAAGAAACTCCTAATATAAACATTACATCACCACACCTGACATATACTGCTGACTAATCCCCACACCACACAAGCATTTCCTAATCACACAACTGCTAACACAACGATCTAGGGTAACTGATGCTAAGGTGACACCGACTTTCAACGGGGCGAAAAGATTTCTCCCATGCATTCTCGTTGTGCTCGGGTTCCGCTTCATCGTCTTGAGTTGATCCCCACTCCACTTCAGAGGGGGTGCGAGTCCCACTGTCCTCCGATCCCTCCGAAGGCGTGCTGGCTTCTGACTCCTCTGAGTCGTCGTCTTGCATCATCGGCGTGTGCTACGTGGAACTACCGTAACAAGACTTGGTCATTGAGTACACACGGGTCTTGGCGCCAACTGAATCCGAGGTGGAAGACGAAACTCTCTTCCTTGCAGTAGTGCGGATCCTAGCTCCATCAGGGGGGTGCTTCTCCTCTAGCTATAGGCCAACTCTTGCTTCAACCGATCACTTGGTTTTGTAGCCTGCAGATTTTGGTGCGATTCTCATTCTCTCGTCATGAGCTGCAATTACCACTCTGCAATGAACATCATCCATGGCAAGTCAACATCCTTACAGTCGTTGAGTGGCTGCACTGTTCTCTCCGGGTCTTTGATAACTGCGTGTACTCCTCATCGTCGGTTTCTTTGCCCGATGATACGATATGCTGTATTCCTCAGCCGGACGGCAAAACGCTGACGAAGTTCTCAATGGCCACCAAGCTACTTCTTGACAGGCATGCTCATAATTTCTTCCTCCAGCTCCAAAGATCATGGATGGGACTCCTTCTCGCTCACCGGAAATCGTGAGGCGGACACGGCACTTCTCTTCATTGGGGTTGTGAGTGACTTGTCTGTATTCTGGGCTAGATTGTACCCTATGGCGAAGGTCATATCTCGTACTCCTTGACGAATCACCCATCCGAACAGATGTACTGGTCTCGGTTGGCCATCTACAAAGTATAAAAGAAGATATAGGGATTTGACAAATTAGCAAACAAAGTTTATCCGAAACAAAGAGAATGAAGGGGGAAGAATAGTTCTAATTTTAAAATTCTTTTCCTTTTTTTTTTCAGAGGGCTTCTTAGGGTACAAGGGGCTTTTCCTAACAGTCAAGGTGGCTCTGATACCAACTTGTCACGCCCAGAATTTCCATCCAAAATTCTGGAGTTTTATTGTGTGTAAACTCTCGTCCAGGAATCAACCGAGGCACACATGACAAAATTGATAATCAAAGTAATTGTTTACATAGCGTACGCATTTAATACAGAGGTGAATGGTACCTCTCAAATAATAAAGTTCTAGCAGCGGATAAACAACAACAGCGTGACGATTCCCACTCCACGCACTTGACTGGGCTCCCTCCTAGTCCTCCAAATAGTCCTCTTCGCTGTAGTCCTCCTCTGAATGATTCTTGATTGCAAGGTGAGCATATGACATACTCCGCAAGCCACACAGCAAATATGCAAGTGCACGGGATAACAAAGGAGGGCATAGTATGGCTCATAATTGCATGAAAGCATTTAATAAAATATTTGAGAGAGTAATAAAACAGTAATTAAATAACAGTATTAATCAACGCTATACGCTCACCAAAACGGTATAGACCAACCACTCCAACTGGAGCTACACAAGTTCCACTGTTCACCATTAAATTTAAGTAGTGTGACTAATCACAGAAAACATTGCTAGGCCGCCCTTAACCGTGGGCACGGCTATTCGACAGTTTTACTCTGGCCAGAGATGTACCAATTTACCCATAAGACACAACTCCACAACACATCACTGTGCCCCTTGATACACCACGGTATCTCGGTAAGGAATTGTGATAAGATCCTCTATTAACCGCACAACAAGAAGCACCCCGCTGGACCACCAGTTTCCGGCCAGAACTGATCGGGTTCTGAGTCTGGGAAACGATCCAACGCCCAAAACATGGACTTATTGACGCAGCCATGGTGGTCTTATTGACACAGCCACACACCATAGTGGACCCGGTTGAACGTACTACACATTGGATCCTACATTACCATGCTGGCTTGTGGTTAGCACGAGTGTTGCTTCGCAACAAGTAGTCCGCGAACCGGTCCTTAACTGTCACGAGCACCGCTAGCAACAACACCAACCATGTGCTCGCAACCCACGCCTTTCAGTCAAGTTTTAGTGAACCATTAAATTGTCCTTATACGACACGTCGTAAAGGGATCATCATTCCTTGTGACTGAATAATAGTATAGAAATCATTATGATGACCATAAGTTATTCTATTAATTGCTAGGCATGGCTAAGCAGAGTCCTAGAGTTATTCTAGCTAACCAGTAAATAAAGGTAGCTAGTCAAGATTATCCATAGGTACAAGGTCAAGTAATCAATTCAAAAGGGCTATAACCAAGTTAGGTTTTCCTGTCCCGATGACATTCCAAAATAAATGCAGCGTTGAAAGAAACATAGCTTTAATCATAGGAACAATATGTTCAATGAGAAAGAGAATCTGTGTGACTTGCCTTGCAGCTCCACACAGTCTTCGACACCTGCTTCGACAAACTGCGCCTCTTCCTGAGTGTCGGTAGCTATAGGCAAATAACAAAATGGCAAAAACAGTACATCAACACACATGAACAGTACATTGTTATATTTTTAATGGATAGTTCATGATTTTTAGAGAAATTAGAGACTTGAACGACCTCAAACCGAGTTCGTATAAATTAGTTATGATCTTTAGAAGTTTTAACCCTTTAGCCTATGCAACAGAATTAAACTGATTTATTGTGTCATCATTGAATTAATTTTATTCCGAAAAGGTATTTAAGACGTCACAGGAGAGGGGACTCTCGGCTGACCAGTGGGTCCACTGTCAGAGCGAGGGAGGCATCGGGTCCACGGTGAACCGAGTCCACCGAGGTCCACGAGGGGCTGGGATCTCTAGGGTTTGATCGGACGGATGGATCTAACCGAGGAGATCCATCGGCCGGCATCGATCCCGGTCGGTCGGCTACGGTTCGCTACGGCGCTGAGGTGGACGAGCTGGCGCACACACGGCGACCACGCGACAACTACAGCGACGGCGGCGACGCTAAACCCGATGGTCGACGGCTACAGCGACGGCGGCGACACACGGGAAGAGCGGGAAAGGATAAAGGGGTCGAGGCGATCGTTACCGAGGGCGAGACGGCGAAGAACGGTGATGGAGACGGCCGGCGGCGAGCTTGAGCGGCGGCGGGCTTCGGTCTTCGTCGACGGTGGTGCTCCGGCGACTTCCGAGGCTACGAGGCTGCGGCCCGGCTTCAGTGGCGTCCGGCGAACCTAACCGAGGCGGCGGCGAACTCCGCGCGGGGCTGAGGCGACGGCGGCGCGCAACCGGAACCTGGCGGGCGGCGGCGAACAAGCGCAAGGCGGGGGAGGCGGCTAGGGTTTGCTGGCGCTCGATCCAAAGGGCGAAACGGCCCTAGGGGTTCCAGGCTCGCTATTTAAGGCAAAGAGGGGCGGACTCCGGCTCGGGCTCGACGGGTTGCGGCGGCGACGAGGGAGAGAGAAGAGACCGACTCGGGAGGCTTCGGGGCTCCGTTCCACGCACGATTCAGCTCCGGTTCCTGGGGATTAGGTAGAGGCGGATAAGGACTCGGTTTTCCCTCAACCGATTTGGAGAGAACGGGTCCGAGGCGAACGGATTCGGCGAGATTCGCGGCGGCGGCGTCGGATGCTACACGCCTTCGGGCGCGAGGAAGACGACGACTGACGGATGGGCGCGGGCGCGGGCACGGCAGGGGCGCGGGCACGGCAACTAGAGAGGGCGCGGGCACGGCAGGCACGGGGCACGGGCACTGGAGAGGCGCGGCACGGCACTGGAGAGGGCGCGGGCACGAGAGGAAGGCTGAGCACAGCAACGGGCCGAGATCTGGCCCAGCGGCTGCGAAGAGGATTTAAAAACCTTTCTCTTTTTCTTTCACTGCTGTGAGCTTATTTATTTTGCCAAAGCTGCTTCCCTTAATCAATTAATTCCCAGAAAAATCCAGAAATTAAATAATTAAGCAAAGGATTTTATAAAATTATTTTCCAGCCCATTTTACTTCAGATTTTTTTCAAATTTTATTCTTTTCACTCATTGAGACTTTTAATTCCATTTCTGAAAATTCCTTTTTGCACAATATTTTATATAGGGATAATTTCAGGGTGTTACATACGTCAACCGGTCTGGTGGTACAGCACGGCCAGCGCGGGTCGTCTGCACGGGTGTGGCAACTGGTGGGTCCTGTGTCTGTGGTGGCGGAGCTCCTTCGAGCTGCGAGGCAGCTAGTATCTCATGGATCTCCTAGCCCTCGTCCTCGTCCTCTAAATCGTCCCCCTCGAAAGGACTCGGTGCCCAACCGCTGCCGCGTGCGCCCTGCGTGGAGGAGCCAGCGCCAGCAAACATCGATGGCGCTGTAGAGTGGAACAATGTACACCAAATTATTGATTATTGCAAATCGAAATTTTGCAAGAGAAAAGTAAACTTTGATATAACCTGAAGGACCTCCTGTGGTGGCACCGGGGGCACTTGTCATGCCCAGCTGCGCGTGTGGTCGTGTGTGGTACACTCCATGCGTCGATGTGCTAGCTCTAGAGGGATGTAGGTACGGTGTAGCGAAGGCTGCAGAGAAGCATATTGATGTACAACGGTGCATGTCATACAAGGAAACATATTATGAACGGAAGGTTAGTAGAATTTACCTCTGGAGGGGCCAGATGGCTGACTGGAACCCTGTGGGCGTACTCCTGCTCCTCGTCCTGTTCCTGCTGGCCGTGGCTGCTGCTGCTGGTGTATATAGACGGGAGGTACCGCGTCAGCCGCGCGACAAGTGAGCGCACGAAGCATTGTGTGCAACGCCTGACGAATCCTCCCGAAGGTCGTCCTCTGCTCGTCCGCAGTCAGCACGATCCCAGTGTCCAACCGTCCGAACACCGCGTTGACATCACCCTGAATCTGTCGCGCTGCGTCGGCCTATTACAAATGTGACTTGATTATGTGTTAGAACCGTGGCTACCTAGAAAGGGAATGACAAAGTGCAAAGATAAAGTGACTTACCGCGCGAAAGTAGTCCTGGTCACGGTGTGTAGGATACGTGTCCGTCGTAGCAGCGACGTGTGGCTGTGGATCACCTGGGGTGAACGTTACGCGTATGCGGGTCTGAGGTTGGTACATGTCAAGTAACATGAATGCTCCGTTACGATTGAAACTTGCCAATAATCTTTCCATATACCCTTGAATGCGTGCACCCGCCATGGACACCCATCCTTCATGCACTTCACTTCATACACTGATTTGTTTGACTTCACGACCGAGAACTCCCTCTGAAGTGACATCGCCCATTGTTTGACTGCCTCCTTTAAATCTTCTACATATGCGTACTTAGCCTCCTGAATGACCTCATTCTGCTTGTACTCGCACGGCACATGATGCCGCTCGGAGATAGTAAGCGCAGAGAAGTCCTCGTTGCTCCATTCTGCAGGCATCACGTTGTCCTCATTAGACGAGTCATCATACTCTGCATGCTCATTTTCAGAATCTTCTCTAGCCATTTCTTGGACGATCGTGTCGATATGTTCTCCCTCATCTGCCACACCTGTTGCCTGTCTATCTTCTTCATTCCCTCCTTCATTCCCTCCTTCATTTTCTTCTATTGTTTCACTATCACCTCCCGCCGTACTTGGACCCTCATCATCTTGTACGGGCATTGCACCAGCGTTGTTATCTTTCTCATATATGGACACAAGTATGCCCAGTGGCCAGCCACGTTGAAATGCATTCTCCACATACCATCTCCAAGTGGCAGTGCAATCCACTGGCATCAGTTCCCAAAAAAAACCTTCAACTACACGACTGACTACTACATACAAGGTTATTCCGCTGAGCTGAGGGTCCAGTCGAAACCCTCGCATCAGCCAGTTGTATACTGATCCAAAACTTCTCTCAGCTGGCCTATCAATACCCTTAGCCGTTGAACTAAACTCCGACAGATCTACACCGTCTGGACCATATCTCACATTCCCTTGCCCGTGAAATAACTGAAATATCACCTTATTTGACATATCTGTTAATGAAAAATAAAGTTAAACTAGGTACCAACATCCTCCTAACATCTAAAACCGTGTATTCCAGATTTTACAAGTAACATCTGTACAAAAAATAAGTCATCTAACAGATTAACTAAAAACTACAGATCTATATAGTACTATACACGTAACTAGTACATTACTACATCAATTCTTACATACAAATAGAAATTACAAAGGAACAATGGATTTTACCTGCAGGCAAATCAGCAAACGGGCAGAGCTTCGCTGCTTTCGCCCTCTCAGCTCTCTCCTTTTTTTTTCTAATTTGAGTGAATTTTATGACTTTTTTGAGTCTGAGAGGGGGGTTTTATACCCAGGGGCTAAAAACCGCCCTCCCATAGGGCGGCAAGGGGGCCGCGTGCAAAAAACCACCCTGCAAATGGGCGACTTTGCAGGCGGCCCCCCGGGAGCCAAAAACCGCCCTTTCAGAGGGCGATTTTTGGGCACATTTTGCAGGCGGCCCCCTTGCCGCCCTCTGAGAGGGCGGTTTTTGGGAGACCGGGGGGCCGCCTGCAAAATGGCTGACGGCCGTCGGCGGGGGGGCCAACGGCCGTCAGCCACGTCATAAAATCGCCCTCTAGGAGGGCGATTTTTCCCAGAGGGCGGCGAGAGTCTATTTTTGCAATTTTTTAAACAAAAATCTATTTTTGCAAATCTTTTAATAAATAAATCTAAAAATCAAAAAAATTCCCCAAATCTCAGCGTCGCCTCCACGCGAAGCGCCGAAGCGAACGCGAAGCCTCCTTTTCCCTTCACGCCGCGCGACTTGCCGCCATTGGACTCCGACTCCGACTTGGTGTCGACCTTGGAGGCCTTGCCCTATATAAGGGCGCGGGCCCTCGATCCCAGCATCCATCCCACCGCCGCACCTCGATCTACCGCTCTGGTTCTTCTTCTCCGTCGTCTCCTGCTCGCCGCGATCTCTTGCTGATGGCGATGATGATGTCCTCCTGCGCCTCCTGCTCCGCTGCCGATTCTTTCTCCTCGGCCGCGGAGTCGAGTCCGCTGGTGTTGGAGCCTCCGCGCCGCGCCTCGTCGCCGGACTCGAACTACATGCCGCCGAGCCCTCCACGTCGGCCAGCGTCCCCGGACTACACCCCGTCGACACCTCCACGCCGCGCCGCGTCACCGGATTACACCCCGTCGACACCTCCGCGCAGGGCCGCGTCGCCGGACTATACCCCGTCGACTCCTCAGGGCCGGGCCGCGTCGCCGGACTACACGCCATTGACACCTCCGCGCCGGCTGCGTCGTTGGATTACACCCCCTCGACTCCTCCCCTCCGGGCAGCGTCACCGGACTACACCCCATTGACGCCTCCGCACCGGGGCCCGTCGGCGGACTACACCCCGTTGACTCCTGCGCCCCTGGCTGCGGTCGAATCCTCCCGTCGCGCCGTCTCTCCGGACTACACCCCGTCGACGCCTCCGCGCCGGGCCGTGTCGCTGGACTACACCCGGTCGAGCCCTCCTCCTCGTGCCGCGTCTCCGGACTACAGCCCCAGCACTCCGCCCCAGTCGCATGCGCCGTCCGATGCAGAGTCTGCCACGTCTCTCCTGCGGCGGCGCACCATCCTACCAGAGGAACGCCAGCAGCGCCCGCTCGTCGCGCGCGGTCCGGATCACCGGCGGCCACCATCGCCGCGCCTTCTTGCTCGGAAACTAGGCATCAAGTAGTAGGACAGCTTGGGTTCTTGATGTAATTAGTGTTTGGCACAATTAATCATGTGCCATTATCTATTCTTTGGTAAATCTTGTATTATCATGGATGTAAATCTATCAACTTCAATAGATACATGAGAATTTGTTGGTTTCCCGTCAATTGATCTTTTGTCTTGCTTGCTGTGTTCTTTGTCTGATCCTCTGATATAAACTGCACTCTGTGTTGGCCTCGGATGTACATTGCATCAAACTCGTACAATGGAATTAATATCAGTAGCAGGATCTCAAATTGAATAAAACTTGTAGCTGACTAGAGTAATTGATATATCCTTAAGAATTCCATTCTTGTATCATCGATCAGTTTCAGAGAAAAGAATTTCAGACTTGTTTCAGAGGATAGAATTCCAGACTAGTTTCAGATAACAGAATTTCAGACTTGCTGCTGATCCACTGTTTCAGTGACATAAAGAAACAACGCAGTGAAGTGACAAACTGAGTAGATATCTGGTAGAGTACATTTAGGCATTGTTATTGTTTCAATATATGGGGATTAGACCTGATCTCCACAGATTGACAGGGAAACTGAACTGAAATCCTTGTCAAACACAAGTGCTGCAACTTAATCCACTCCATCCAAACGAGCACTTGGAGAGTTCAGCAGTGGCTAGTTGACTGCACAGTGGAGAACAAGTAGCAGCACTATCACCAGTTGTCCCCTTCGTCGGCAGCATGATGTCCAACCATGAAACGGAAACTAAGCTGTATTTGAGCATTTCGATCCATTCTTGGCCGTTCCGAACAATACAGTTCCTGTAAGAGTATATATGTCAGATATTCAGGTCGGTCTAGATTCGGCTTAGTTTTCTTCTGGGGAGAGGGTCAGAGGGGAGTTCGGCATCTTCTTCAGTTCTTGTGAAAGTGGAATTCAGTTTCGTATAATCATGTTCAAGTTCAGCTTCAGAATCCCCACCGAAGAATCTGCAGGTCTGGGTGAAAACCCTCTTGTTTTCCGTAAGCACGTTTCTCAAACTGTTAAATGGTGTGTTTTTTGTAAAGATTTTTTATATAGAAGTTACTTTAAAAATCATATAAATTTATTTTTCATGTTTGTAATAGCTAATATTTAATTAATTACGTGCTAATGGCTTACCTTACTTTGTACGATCTTCTTCTTTTTCTGCTTCACCCACTCTCAAACTAAGCCTAGGCGATTCCGACCCATGATGCCCAATACAATTGTAAAGAAGGTCAACATAACATCTTTTTGGTTGCTATACAGGGAACCCCAATAGCTCACTACTTAACCAAAAGCATGTAAATAGTGAACAATCCACTTCCCTGCATTGTTGATTCTGAACTTGAATTTTTTTGAGTTGTGATGAAATTTGTAGCTTTTAGTTGAAAGTTCTAAGTTTTAAAACTTGAGTTTTAATGTCAAAATTTTTGGGTGGAAGGTTTGCTTTTAGTTATTAGTCGAATTTCATATTAGACTTGAAAATCATGTTTATAGACCGGCCTTCCGAGATAAATCATCAACCGATCAATTGTTCATTATAAAGCATCCATTCCTCACAGTAGCAAAAAAAATATCAAGGTACAAAATGCTAGTACTAGAGGCAATAGCTTGCACTATTTCATTACCTATGGAAGAATTAGGCTCGTCTAATTTGTTTGTACTTATGCGGTTAATTGACTGATAGCGGTAAAACTCACAATGGCGATAAAAATATTTTCTCTATCTCAAAATACAAAAACCAGTACCAGTTGTGACACACCCTGTTTTTATATTCATAATATTGGATGTGTCACATCTAATTTTAGTTTTTTTTATTTTAAAACGAAGAGAAATATTCATCGGAGGAGTAGTCATCTTGTTCTATACCGGCTCTCTCTTGAAGGCCATGGTTTGCTCAACTTTCTAAACTACACGTTTGAGCCAAATCATCCCCAAAACCTAGATCCCTGTTTTGTCACGTACACCCCCGCGCCGCCGCAGTCCACCTCCTCCTCCCTTCTCTCCCCCCTCTCCTCTCTCTCTCTCTCTCCCCTACCCATGGCATCCGCCGAAACCCCCAACCCCTCCGCCGAAATCCCCAACGCCGACGCCGCCCCCGACTCCACCGCCGCCGCCACCGGCCCCGCGTCCGCTGGATCGCCATCGCCTCCGCTCCCGCCACGCAAGCGCCGCCTCTCCCCCACGCCCTCCCCCACGCGCCGCTCGTCCCGCTCCCGCTCCCGCTCACCTTCCCCAGGCGGGCGCCGCAGCCGTAGCAGGAGCCGGAGCCGGTCCCGTAGCAGGAGCAGGAGCCGGAGCCGTGGACGGAGCCCCAGCCCGCGGTACCCCGATGGGAAGCGGAGGCGGCACAATGACCTCACCGTCGAGGTGTGCCGCGACTTCCTCCGCGAGAGGTGCACCCGCCCCGACATCGAGTGCAAGTATGCGCACCCGCACCACACCGTCGCCGTCGACAGGTTCGTCCCCGGAGATCTCGCCTCCGGTGTCCTTTTGCGCCCCCCCTCCTGCAGCGCCCGTGTCTGCTTGTTCTGATTTTTTGGCTTTGGTGTGGACAGGGACAGCAAGGTGACGGCGTGCGCGGATTCGCTGCGGAACAACTGCTTCCGGGGAAGGACCTGCCGCTACTACCACCCGCCCCCTCATATCCAGGAGTATGAGCTGATAGCACCATTGCTGCTTGTCCAATCCATTTGTTTGCTTTGCATTGCGTACTTTTGTTGTGGAGTGTTGGTAGTGTGTATGGCTTTGTGTCTAGATGCAAGCTACCGCAAATCCATTTATACTCGATTACTACTTCTAAGCGTACAGTCTTCCGTTCCTAGTTCAAATCCTGAAATATTAACAACATTATGGCTACATGAGATCTTGCCCACAGTGCTATCTCGAGGATCAAATTAGTTGCCTGACATCGTGTTTTTACTTGTGCTTCTGCTGGATATTTCTTAGAACGATGTTGTATGAGCTACTTTCTGTACTGAAGTTCCAATATCGTGTTTTTATATGCTTGTAGTTGAAAAGGGTTCATATATATGATGGACATGTGGATCCACATGAGTTCCTCAGTGTCTCGTATAGGTGGTCTCACACATTTGATGTGATCAGGAAATGTGATTTGGGACAACTTGTGTTTCTACTGTTTTTCGTTGTGTGTAAATTTATATTATTTCCTTTTTGAACATTGTGTTTCTGTTCACACTACATAGCTCTTTATCTGGCACACATACATATGTATGCACTGGGTGCTATATGGGAGAAGCTTTGAGTTTGTAGGCTAAAGAGACATTGGAGTGCAATGACGCAGAATGCTGGAATGCAACTTATTTTGTGCTAGCTTGCAATTGAAAAATATTTATATAGGAACTTGAATGGCTTGTTTTGTGATTATCTCGGTAGGCATTTTAACATCTTGTTGTAAATGAAATGGGGGTATTGGATGCAACCTTCTGATCCCAACTTTATTTTGTTGCTTTTATGTAGGTCATTGTTGAGATCAATTGGTGTGGAAGACCCAAAGGTGAAGATGGTAAGCTCCTCCTGTTTGACCTTTCACCTGTTCTTCAATACATGCATTGGTTTGTCATTTCTCTGAGTAGTTGAGTTTTTTAATTATTATTATTTATTGCAAACTGCTAATTGAGAAGGTAGTTTATTTGCTTCAAACAAGAACAAGAAGCTAGCTTGGGTTGATGTTTTGCATGATATGACCGTAAGGAACAAATAGCCTTTATTAGAAGTTAGAACACATATAAGGGTTGCCAACAGTCTTTTACCTGACTTATTCAACAATGTGAAAGGTCCTGCTTTATATGAGATGCAGTGTTACTGTTTCTATGCACTTTCGTACGAATTATGATGAATCTATAGTATATCTCTTCCGCATTTAGCATTCATGACAGGCCAACTGAGTCTACTCCTTTTAATAATCAGCAGGTTTGCAGAGATTTTACACGTGGGCGATGTTCAAGATCAGCAAATGAGTGCCGGTTCTTGCACCACTCGCCTGTTGAGGATTGTGCAATTGTGAGATTCCGTTTTACTGATAGATTATATCATTAGCTTGCTAGCACAAAGTAATAAATATGGAAAGTAAAGTATTTTTCATGTGTTCTGCTTCATTATCATATAACCAAATATCCGTGCATTGCAACAGACTTCAAATAAATAATATATCGTAGATCCTAATCTTGAAAGGTTTTATGTATTTATTAGGAAAAATGCATATATAATTTGCAATGAAACATAATTCCATAGATATCCTTAATACAGCCACATGGACAAATGATCTATTTATACATGGATGATCCCAACAACTTAAGACTGAAGAGTTGGCTATGGAATCGCAGACTCACCACCGCGTAGGTTCTTTTATATTGTAGAGATAGAGATAGCTCTTTGCCTACTCAGTCTCAAAGCAAGAAATTCATATATGACTATGAATAAATGGTTCTTTCCTTTTGCTATCTCATATTTCTTGAACATTATTTGTCTGATTTTCTTTTTCATTGGAAGGTTTGCCAAGATTTCTTGCGTGGGAGGTGTGATCGTAAATCATGTAGATACTCCCATGTTATGGCACATCCAATGCCACCCCCACCAATGAGGGATATTCCCATGCAATTCCCTGATATGGTAAGTTGTCTTACCGAACATAGTCTTACAGAATTCCCCTGTTGCTTGTTGAAAATAATTTCTTATGGATACATTATGTATTTGCCAACTATTTGATAAATTTCTTGGAAGGAAAACAGGCAGCGTTGATTTAACTCACATATGCAATAAGAAACGAACTGTTAAATAATTAGTTGCTCGTATTTTTAATCGTAAAGAGGGTTTTTTTTTTGTTTTGTATTCCGTTATCATAATTTGATTGTGGTAATATAATCATAAATTTTTATCCATTGCCTTCAAGGTTTACATGCCGCCACCACCACCACTTGGAGTACCTATGATGATGCATCCCCCTTCGGCACCGGCAGCTTTTGCTGGTAAATAATGCATGATAATGCTGTTATTCCCCTTTCCTTAGACCATTCACTATTGCTGTTCAGTTTTAATGAATGTAGAAAAAGGAACATTAGTTTTCCCTCTTAGGAGATGTAGTTTTGAGTGTCTACCCTATTCTGTTGCTATTTTGGCAAGCTTTTGATGGTTTCTCTTCTGCAGGTAATAACTATGGAGTGGAAGTTTGTAGGGACTACTTGAAGAACATGTGTAATAGAGAATCCTGCAGATTTGCACACCCGGATTTAAATAATGAGGTTTTTATAATTTTCTTTTGGCATGAACCATTTTTTTATGGGCTACCAATTTTTTTTATTTTTTCTTTTGGCATGAAACATTTTTTATTTCCAAACATTTTCTAATAGGTGATGAATGCCCAAGTTGAAGTTTGCCGTGATTTTAAGCGAGGAGAATGCAATCGACCTGCCTGTCGCTTTTACCATCCACCTGCAAGCTCAAATTCTATTGGATAAAGTAAAGTAACTTTTGTCCAATGTTTTGTTTCCTTTGAATTCAGAATCAAATTAGTATCAAATAGCTGCAAAACACATACAAAGAGCGCATAGAACCCTTAGAAATGTTCAAAACAAATTTACCTTAGACCTTAGTTCCTTTTGGATGTTCTGTCCATTCAAAACAGCTGGAGCAATCATATAATGTAGGTTAAAGTTTGTTTGCCATTTGACCATGTGGGTTATATAGCATGAACCTACAAAATGCTAGCTTGGACTAAAACTTTCTACCCATGCAAAGAGGTATGGCAGTGTTGAAAATGTTCTCTTCTCTAAAATTTGCTAATTTTGTTCACCAGATGGTCTTGCCATTTGGCATGTACTGTTCGAATGTTGTACTATGGAATTACTTCTGTTGTCTTTGATTAAACATCAGCTGCCATTATGGTCAGTTCTATTCCTTAGTTCGGTTAGTGTTTCTCTTAGACACATTAACCCCACGACAATGACAGATGATCTGTTATATGGGTATAGTTTCAGAAAATTATATTAGTTTGTGCACTTGGGCAATTGGGCATGCAATGCAGGCTGATGTCTGATGAAATGATCTATGATATGCTTTTCTCCAATTAATCTTTGAAGATTGGTTGTGATAAATGCGTTCATTTCATGTCATGAATTCCTATCCAGTGAAGTTACAGTTATTTTTGTAATCATTAGCGCACTATATTTCTACTATTATTCCAGCTTTAACATATTATTAATTATTATGGTGTGCTTTATGGCTTAAAAATATATTCTTTGTTAACTGAGTCATCTGTCATTTGACATGTTTCAATTCTACTCCAGCGTTTAAGTTACTGTGTATTCTATACTCTATATGACATTCCATTGACAACTCAGATAGGGTCAACATGCTGATTTTGCCTTTTGTTGTTTCCCTTTATGGAACAAAATATTCAATACCAAGAGTTCTCATTATCTGTTTTCTAGATTTTAATTGACAGTGTTATTAGCTCTCTTTAACAAATGGGTACTCATTGTTTCCCCAGTCTTGAGTGCCCTGCCCTGCTGCCGCTGCTACCGCTCTGCTGCTGCTAATTCTGCTACTGCTGCCAAAGAGCTGCTGCGCTGGCTGTTGTGCTGCTAAGATGTCAATACACTATGAAAGCCTAAAAAGTTCTATGTAACAGAAGAGATTATCATCATGTGATGTTCAGATGGTTGCTTAAACTTGACTCGGTGCTTTCTCTCTCCTTTATAAAGGGGATTGCATGAGTGGTGTACTAGCCTCCATAAAGATATTTTAATTATGAGTTTGGTGTCTTCATGGTTCAATTTATCTGTGGCATCATTCATTCTTTTGCACTTCTTTAACCAATGTTTTGCTACTGCTGCTTGTTTCGACCATGCACTGTTGGATGATATTTTGGTATTCCTTTTGCTAAAGTAGAGCCAGGTCAGATTTAGTCGGTGCCAACTACAAGCAATTAGGGGGAGCCAAATGTCAACCGAGCTGAATGATCTGGTTCCTGGAAAGCATGCTGCTCTACTGCCACTGCATGAGCTCAGTGGTTAAAGCACAAACTCTGAACACAAAACGGGCATCAATTTTGTTGTTGCCCTCTGAAATTCGCTGATCTGGATTCCATTGGATAGGTGTCTTTGGGTTCCAATGCCATCATGTTGGGAAAATGTTGACGCCATGACACCTTTCTTGGGCCTATCTATGAAATGATCTATGCTTTCTTTTGGACTATCAGACTGAAATCATAGTCAGGCTATTTAAAGGTCAAGATTGTTTTGGTATATCCAAGGAATGGCTCTTCCAAGGTCACGCAAAGTGGCAATCACATGCAACCATGGCCATTTACTTCTCATGCTGGGTGACTGCAACATTTTACATTTGCACTGTTGTTACCTGTGGCCAACTGCAGCAGCTGTTTTGTGGTGTACCATTTGATTTCTGAAGATCTGGGACTGTATATCCGGTCAAGATGGTTCGGCTGCTCACTTCATTTTTGTGGGGGCAGAAAGTGCCGTGAATAGTGTCATTTACCTGTTGTGGCAGCCGATGGAAGCTTAGCGAGTGACGTTGGCAGGGCAGGTCGTTTTTTTCGTCATTGCTGAACTGGTGTGACGACTGACGAATAGAGATATTGTCTTGTTCTTGTGTTATCTTCCTCTCTGTGGCGTGACCCTTTTCACGATGAGTATGATAAAGAGTACGTGACGCCCTCGCCCTGTTTTTCTTTAGCTTAATGATGTGGGATCAGCAGTTATCAATATACTAACGATTATAAACTGTTCCACACTCTACTAGAGTGTCGCAATTCAAACTATTCCTGTCTTTGCAAACTAGTTGAAGTATACAACTACGGTAGAAGAGATACTCCCACTTGGGTTTTAGTTTTGGCTAAAAGATATCATTTGAAATACGTCTAAAAACATAAATCTCTCACGAGGAAATTTGCTATGAAAAAACTTGAAATACCATTACCTTTTCACTTGTCTTTGTGTAGCGGCATCACTCGAGCGGCACTCCAGTTTTGTGGTCACCACTCACCAGTTCGATAACCGTGGCAAATTTTACCTCTGGCACGTGCTTTTCACGTTTGTCGAAGCAAACAAAATAAAAAAAAAAGACAATTTCTGAGTATAAATTTAAACAACTATGTCTAAATTCATACCTAGAAGTTATTTTTATGTTCAAATTTATATCTAGAAGTTGTTTTTATGTTTAAATTCATACTTAGAAGTTGGTTTTGTTTCGGAGTAACGTGCCACCGTTGAACAACCAATCGGAGCATTAGCTCTTTGTGATAAATAATAAAAAAACCTCTCTGAGTACACAAATCGCACGGTGTTTGAGGCTTCGAGCATTTGACTTCACTGTCTCGCACTCTCTTCTCCCCCTCACACAGGACAAGAAACACAGGAAGGATAACTACAACAATAGCGTGCTCGCCATGCCTTGTGATTGGTGACTCCGACGAAGAATTCCGAGGCGAGCGTGCGTCCATGGTGGTGGAGAGGGGGGGAGATGAGAGCGAAGCTGCGGCGAACGCCATGGACAGGCCGCCATGTCACGAAGGAGGAGGAGGAGACGGGGACGCAGCAGAGAAGGCGGTAGGAGAGAAGGACGCGAGCGAAGGAGAAAAGCAGGAGGAGGGAAAGGTGGAGGAGGAGGAGGAGGTGAAGCGCGGGTGGTCGGAGATACGGCTGGCGATCGAGGAGCTCTCCGCCGTCGGGCATGGCGGCGGCAAGCTGGCAGCGGCGTCGCCGCCGCCTCCTCCCACGCTGCCCTTCCTCGCGCTCTCTCATCTCATCCTCCAGGTGCTCGGTGAGTTCGTATCTACTAGCTACTACCTGCCTGCTCCCCGTCTCTTACTGCAATCTTGTCATTTTTATCCAAAATACAAAAATTAATCCTTCCTTCTGCAATTCTCCCCTTTTATTTGGTTTTTTTTGTTCATCTGGTTTCTCACTTAGTCACTTACTGGTTGCATGCTTCGACTACTCGGTCTGCCTTCACCTGTCTTTAATCTTTATGTCATCCCACGCTTCTTCTTCTTCTTCTTCCATTTCTTCATATCGCTGCATGTTTTGTCAGTTTGTCGTTCTTGCTCTTGCTTCTCATTACTGTTCCTGGTGATTTATGGCGTTGCAGATAAGATCGGTCCGACCATGGTTGTGCTGAGGCTCGACATCCAACGAAACATCGAGGTAAAAAAAACCCTTCTTTTTTAGCCTAACGAGCTAGAGCCAGCGTGATCTTGGAGTTTGGACTTTGGACATTGATTAATATATTTAGAACTATTTAATTTTATTGTCATTATTTTTGTCCCTAAGAGTATTTTCGCAACATTATTATTACTATTATTTCTTAATGTAAAGTTATAGGAGTAAACATTAACGGTCAAAATTATATTTGGAAGGCCGTGAAAAATTCAAAAATGTTAAAATATAAAACGCATCAATTTCCTGATCAAGAGAAAACTCGGTCTAACTAAGCCTTCTTGTATGGACGAATTGGTAATTCGGTAGGCACGGAGTCTCAATCACACCCCTACCTGCTGCTCGACTTGAGATCAAGAAACCGAAGCAAAAAAGTTGCAAGTTGTGAATCCAAATCATCTCAAGAAAATTCACATTAGATTAGAGCTGTCCCATGTAGGGAAGCGTAATCCTGGGCTGCTTCCCGTGTCCCGTGCCGGCCACACGGCTAGCCACCAAAAGCAACCGGTCGTTTTAGGGTCACTTTGGATGGGCTGTTGCGTGAGGTTATTAGCGTATAATTAATTAAGTATTAACTATTTGATTTTTTAAAGATATTTTTATATAGAAAATTTTTATAAAAACATACCGTTTAGCAGTTCGAAAAACTTGCTTACGAAAAATAAGGAAATAAGCATAAGCAGAACCAAACGGGGCCTGTTCTGCTAGCTAGGTTGTCTCTAATTAATTTTCTTTGACACTGTCACTGCTTTGCTTTGGAAAACTTTGATAGGTGCCTTCGGCTCCCCACCAGTAACATTCAAAGCATGATTCGACGGCGGATGATCACTACTTTCTCCTCCATATGCTCTTTTCTGCTTAACAGATGAGTAGATGAATGCACATATTTTTCAAACTACTAAACAAATTAACTTTTATAAAATATAAATATATGAAATTCTTAGAATATTACTTTAAATTCATTTTTTTAACTTTTACAATAGTTAATTCATTTATTTATACCCTCAAATAATTATCACAAATCATTTATCTATGTATCCAGCCATTCAGCATAAAAGAACGATTTGTGAAATTGTCGTTCAGCATAAAAGAACGATTTGTGAAATTGTCGTTTTGAGTACCATAGAATTTTCATGTCATGGCTCCCTGCCTCTGCACCAACTCCGGCTTCAAAGGTGTTGACCTGACCTCTGTTCATCAAGGAATCTGATTCGAGCACACCATGAGCCCTCCTTCGTGAGCTTAACTGCAACTTCAACTGCAGAGGAATCACTCAAACACCAAGAACCTTATCTCTGCATGCAAAATCTGCATCATTATTACGGTCTCTTTCCGGCACTCTCGATTCTTGGACTACGAGATGGCGACGGATTGGATGGCAGGAGAAGAGATGAAACAAAGGAGATAAGATTATGGTTTCTTCTCGATGCAAAATTGCAAATATCTGCGCCATCACTTGGCAGTGGAGCGATCTGATCCGATCGTTTTCTCGTCGAGATTTAATTTGCGTGTGCCACACACAGGCCTTCAACTGCTCCTGTCACATCCACCTGTTCATCCGTGGGACATTTGCAGACGCAATTTTTGTTCTCTTTCTGGTTGTGTTCCTCCTTCTCTACGAGAGGATGAAATCTTTTGTTTTCACCTTTATGTTTTCAAGATCAGATTACCAGGGGAGGCTACAGGTAAGGTTTTTCTTGGCTTGAAAACTGAAAAGAGCATATAGACAAGTAATGATAGTGATGGCCAATTGGAGAGCTGATTGTCTTGGCATGAAAATGTGGACGTTATTATGATAGGTTGCAAATAATTAGTGCCAACTACTCCCTCCGTCTCAAAATTTAAGAACCTAGAACCGGATGGGACATATCCTAGTACAACGAATCTGGACAGACGGAGGGAGTATTTACTAATAGATGACTACTTCCTCTGTTTTTTAATAGATGACACCATTGACTTTTGACATGACGTTTGACCATTCGTCTTATTCAAAAAATTTAATTAAGCACTTCCTCCGTTTTAAAATATAAGACATATTAAATTTCTACATGGTCTTTAATATTATACTTTAACCATTAGTTTCTTTCATAATATATATCATCAACAACCATAAAATTAACATTATATAAAAATATTATCAAATACGAATCTAGTGATACTATATGCATGACATTAAATACATATATTTTCAGTTTAATTATTAGTTAAAATTTTCAAATGTTGACTTTGCGGAAAACAAGGATGCCTTATATTTTCAAACGGCAAACGGAGGGAGTATAGTTTTATTTTGTTGTGTCTTGATTTATTATTAAAGAAACTTTAAGTATGACTTATATTTTTTTTATATTTACACTAATTTTTTGAATAAGACGAATGATCAAACATCACGACAAAAGTCAACAATGTTATTTATTAAAAAATAGAGGTAGTATATCTTTTGAACATTTCTGTACATTTTGAAGATTGTATGTATTCTAAACAGCTCCTTTTTTTTCTTGGGAAAAAAAATCCAAGTGCAGCCTTTTGTTTCTGAACAGTTCCTCCTACTGCAGAGGCTGCAGGAGTTGTACTTGTTGAACCCATCCAAATACTCTAATTTAGAAGAGATACTGGAGAAGGAGGTGGAGGAGGGCACTGCAAGGAAGGTTGATAGCTGTGCAAGAGCTGTTCTTTGGCTTACTAGGTAAAACCAGACAGAACATGCTGCGAGCTTTTGTTCTTCTCTTATGCATCTATGCTACTTGCAAATTTTAATCTTGCATAGTTTGTCATTATAAAATGTGCTATAAATAACCTACTTAATTATGCCTCTTCTCATTGGTATTTACCTTTTCTAACATCACCAGATCCATGGATTTCACTATTGCACTATTACAGAGATTGGAGGAGGATTCTGATCAGCAGAGCTTTCCACAACTTGTAGAAGCTGCATACATGGTCACTCTAAAGCCATGGCACGGCTGGATCTCCTCGGCAGCCTATAAGGTCAGAGTTTACTGAATCTTGGGGCATGATTTTGTCGAAAACGATCAATCCTTGGTTCCATCGCACTTGGTTTATGATAAACTTGGTGAACAGATCGCGATGAAGCTCATTCCTGACAGGAAGATGTTCATCAGCTTGCTCGTTGGCAAGTGCCAAGATTGTGCTGCTCTGAAGGAGGAGATCCGAAAGCTCACAAAATTGCTTCAGCCCTTCCTTGATGATATCCATGCCATGATGGTTAGAAGTAGCACCTTGCACTGATTATGAACTCACCTTACAAAGATCAAATGCTATTTGTCAGTAAATTTATATATTGTCTGCTCATTTTTCAGGCCAAGTTCAGATTGGACAGGCTGAAATCAACTTGAGGGCAAGCCTAAAAATGGTCGTCGCAATATGTGAATGTGAATACTGCCTTGGTCAGTTGGTTTGGCTGTGTACAGATTTCCCTTATTCGTGAGGTAGTAGTAGTGTATCTCACTCTGTAAGTCTGTAAATAGGTCTTCAGGTAGAGTAGGTCTGCAGGTTTGCAGTGTGTACCAATTTGCCAGATGAATACTAGGCAGTGTACTTCGGCCATCCTTATTTTCAGTTCTTTCCAGGTAGTGCTCATCTCCAAACTACTGCAATTTTTCAAGATCCCTTTTACTCAACAAACTAATTTGGCAGAATGAGAAAATTTTCATGTTAACTGGAGAAAGAGTGAATAAATCTAGCCATTCATCGTGGCGGGACCGAATTATAGATTAAAGAAGAGTCTACAGTCAAGAACGGCTAATTATTAATTTCTAATTTTTAGGACTATTGATGGTGAAAAAAAAACTAAATTGAGACTATGAGATAGGTACAACTCAATATTTATTTATTTTTGAAATTTGAAACTATTAAATTATTTCTAAAAATATGTTGCTCAGGTCGTCTCGAGATGGAGCGGAGTTGATGAGCGTCGATTTTTCTTTACGGCCCGTAGTCCAGATATGATATTCCGTAAAAAGGAAAAAAATCATGTGGCATAAAAGGTTAGAGACTTCATTATTCACATATTTGACAGTTAGATGCCATTTTTTTTTCCGAAGAGACAGTTAATTGCACGTTACACGCATTAAATGAAAAAAGATGTCGTTTTTCTAACACAATGCTAATCTAAGAATCGGTTGAATGTACTTTCTGCATCTTCCAATTATAAGCAGCTTCCAATATCGCCAGGTTGGATGGCAAAGTGCCAGCATCATCCACAGAAACACATGGCCTCTTTCTTTTAACCCCCTTGGCCGCCATGTGCTGCGCGGAAGCAACATCGCCAAGAACATGAACATCCTCGTAGAGTTTCCTTGTTTTTTCAAAGCCATTCGCGGCCATTTCGAACTGCAACAATGCCGTCCACGTAAGCTCCGGCGTATCCAGTGCTGGCTGAGAAACAGCGAGCTCATAGATCGACCTGACACTGTCGATCTCGTGGAGGCTCTTCTCTGTTGAATCTATAAACACTGATACACTGAATTGTACTGAATAACTTTGTCTAATATGATCATACTAATACGGAATTTGAACACTGACCAATTGAATTTGATGCCATCTCCTCTTTCTTCTCTTTGCTCTTCCATTTCTTTCTTTGAAATCGTCAACTTAGGATTTTACACTATGAACCCCTACCAATATGCCTAATGATCGGACTCTTAGGGTTTAGAGTTTTTGGGAGAGAAAAACAGAACACGGTCCCTCCTCTCGTCCCTTTCTTATATAGGCACTAGTGAGACTCGGGGGCTAAAACCGAATCTTATCGGATTTATTACCGATCAAACAAAATCCTTATCTCTAATTTTCGTTTTCTTGTAGGAGAGGAAAACTGGGTGGTTAGTTCTCTTTATCCCTTTATTTGTTTTGGTAGTTAGCCAAAACAATCAACCAACATTCTCCCCTTGATCGTGAGGTTAACTGATGAGTCCACTAAGTAAAATAGCTCCCCAAAGTAATGCGTCACAACGACATTAAACTCCATTGAGACAACAAGATTTATAGTTTACTGCAATACTCAGATAAACTCCTAACTTATCTTAAGGGGATGTTGATTGAACCTTATGCTCCCTTATATCCAGGATCTTAGTCAAGGCAATTACTTATTCCCATGCTAGCAACATGATCCTTAAATAAATTGGGAGATAAGCCTTTGGTAAGCAAATCCGAGAGCATTAACTTAGTACTAATATACTTAATCTAAATAGTCTGATCCTAGACTCTATCTTTCATAACATGATACTTAATGTCAATATATTTGTCAGCTTTACTTGACTTGTTATTACTCGTATAGAAAACTGCGGCATCATTGTCATAGTATATTGTAAGTGGTTTATCTCTACCACTTTCAATCCCGAGATAAAGTTTCTGAGCCATACAACCTATCTTGTAGCATGATAACATGCCACAAATTCTGCCTGCATTGTCGACGATGTAGTCAAAGTTTGTTTGGAGCTTTTCCATAAAATTGCTCCTTCTGCCAGGGTGAAGATATAACCTGAGGTGGATTTCTTAGTATCTACACACCCTGCAAAATCTGCGTCTGAACAACCTAAAATTTTAAGCTTCTCAGACCTTTTGTATGTGAGCATGTAATCCTTAGTTTCTTGCAAATAACGTAGGACTTTCTTAACTGCCTTTTAGTGATCTAATCCTGAATTGGACAGATATCTGCCAAGCATCCCGGTAACAAATGCTAAGTCTGTTCGTATATAGACTTGAGCGTACATTAAACTTTCGACAGTTGAAGCATACAGTACCATTTTCATGATATTTGATTCTAACTGATTTTTCGGGCTTTCAAATGATCCAAACTTATCGTGCTTCATAATTGGAGCAGGCGATACAAAGCATTTGATCATATTGTATATTTCTAGCACTCTGTTGATGTATGCATTCTGAGATAATCCCAGTACTACTTTAGACCTATCTCGGTGTATTTCGATGCCTAAAATATAATATGCATCACCGAGATCTTTCATATTGAACTTGGATGACAAGAATTCCTTAGTTTCTAGTAGTAGATTCTTATCACTGCTAGCTAACAAAATGTCATCCACATAAAGTACCAGTATTATAAACTTTCCACCCTTAGCCTTAACATAAATGCAGTTGTCCACCTCGTTTTTCTTAAATCCGAACTTCTTGTTAATTTCATCAAATTTCAGATTCTATTGTCTGGACGCTTGCTTCAGTCCATATATGGATTTCTTAAGTTTGCAAGCTAAATACTCCTTTCCTTCCACAACAAAACCTTTCGGTTGTGCCATGTAAACATTTTCATTTAAATCATCATTTAAGAAAGCTGTTTTTACATCCATTTGATGGAGCTCTAAGTCATAATGTGCAACTAAGACCATGACAATTCTGAATGAGTCTTTCTTAGAGACAGGAGAGAATGTATCATTATAATCAATTCCTTCTCTTTGTGAAAAAACCTTTGCTACAAGTTTTATCTTGAACCGTTAGACATTTCCTTTGGAGTCTAATTTAGATTTGTAGACCCATTTACAGCCTACTGTTTTGACTCCATTGGAAACTTCTACTTGATCCTAGACACTGTTATGACTAATAGATCTGAGCTCATCTTCCTTGGCTTGAAGCCACTTAGATGAGTGCTTACTCGTGATAGCTTCCTTAAATGAGGTAGGATCATCTACCTTCCCAATATCTTCACTCATGTAGACCTCATAATAATCAGGGATAGCAGACCTCCCTGAACAAATTAGGGATGTATGCAATGCTCTGACCATGTTACAACCTTACAGTTATAGGCTTATAGCCCTCAACAAAGCCTTAATAGTTAATAAACCTAGCGTAGAGCTAATGAGCTATGCCCAACCAAAACTCAACGACCATAATTCAACATAGGCTTCCTATGAAAGCTTGCCTCTACTCAAACTCGAGTAACATCGAGCTCAACACTCAGCATCTATTGTTCGACAAATTATACCTCGGCAAAAATATTGCTAGGCCCGCCCATTGATCGCGGGCACGGCTATTTGAATAGTTTAAATCTGGCCAGAGGTGTACAACTTTACCCATAAGACACAATCTCAACATCATATCAGCTATGCGTCGTGATACCCAAAAGTACCCGAATAGAGATTGTTATAGGACCCTTCGCATAACACACCTAACAGAAAGAGCACCGGCCAAATCTCCAGTAGAGGTGGCCCAACCACCAGGCTAGACAAACTCTTAGCTCCCAAACATATGGTCTTATCTGCCACTGTGGATTTATTGACACTACCACTTATCAACTAAACACACCGTGGTACCTCCTGTTGGGACATGCTACATTACAAGTCCAGCCATTGCCCATTCTGGCTTGTGGTTAGTACGATAAATGCTTCGCAACAAGTAGTCCGCGAACCGATTCTTAATTGTCATGGGCACCACTGACATGACCATCATTCCTTGTGCTCACAACCCACCGTTTAGTCAAGTTTTAGTTGGTATATTACTTACCCAGCTATGGCCAACTGTCGTGAAACAATAACCATTATCCATTAATTATCGATAAGTGAATCATTAGTATTCCATATAAAATGACGCTAAAGTTTCTAGACATAGCTAAGCAAATCCTAAATGATCTAGCTAGATCAATAAATAAGCATTCAGCTAGTCAATATTAATTACCCAGAGTATCAAGATAAAGAAATCAACATCAAAGTGGTCATAATCAAAGAATATAGGATAATAATAATTACCCGTAATAAATGATATTCCAAAACATTGCATCCAATAACGTTAAAATAAAATAAGTTTTCACAAATGAGATCAACATGCTCAAGGAGATTGTCCTGTGACTTGCCTTGCAATAGAAAAGTCTTCTGCAAAACTTCCGAACTCTTCCTCGTACTTCGTGATCCTCTGAAACGGCGAAATCAACACGACTACACGCAAAACAAGAAAAAATACTGAGAAACTCCCATAAACAATACATAAAAACTATATAAACAGGTAGATCATGATTTTAGATAAATTTAGAAAGAAGAACGGGTCGAATCGGAGTTCGAACGGGAAAGATATAGTCTTCAGAAGTTCGAATTCAAAGAAAATCCGAAAAGAATTAGAAAAAAAATATTCCCTGTCATAGATATGGCTCACGATAGACTTGCTTTATGGAACAGAGGATGGATGGATGTGGTGGCTGATGAGGTGACCTGCTATGAGGACAGAGAGGATGAGTTGACGATCAAGGTGGACTGAGCTAGGACTGGCATGGCACTGGATTAAGACATGTGAATCTAATGGTGGAGACTCGATCTAGATAATCCCACGGTTAGGGTCAGCTTAGTATTTTATATAGATCGGATAGCTTGAATTAGGTCTTAAAGGATCGACGACTAAAATAACTTGAAGATGTATTCGCCGGGGTCCACACGCCATTCTCAGGAGGGAGAGGCGCCGGCCCCGCATGGCAGCGATATGGAGGAGCGGTCAGGGTGCTGTTCATGGGCCCACCGGGCAGCCACATTGCCCTACAGAGAGGAGATCTTTTCGGGGTCCCGCTTGTCACAAACAGGGGAGAGGCTGCTGCCGGGGCCCACATGTCTGCCACCGAGGGGAAGGGCGCTGGTGGGCCTACCTGTCAGTTTGATGGGGCAGGTGTGAGCGGGGCCGCGCCAGGGCACGGCGCGGCGCAACGCAGGCGCGGCAGGGGCGACGGGAAGGATGCGGCGGCGTCCGGCGGCTACAGGGTGGCTCGACGCGGGGACGGAAACGGCGGCGTAGGTGACGATGGCCGGCGGCGGCCTCGGTAGATTGGAGAAGAGGAACGGAGCGCCGACGACGACAAACGGAGAGGGAAAAAGACAGGGGCGCCGGAAGGGGGCTGGGGCTCACCCGTGGCGAAGAGACGACGACGGCGGCGACGGCGCGTGGACAGCGGCGGCGGCAGCGGCTCCAGAGCGGAGGCGGTGCAGTAGGCGGAGCGAAACGAGCGGGGCGGCGGCGCTAGGTCGTAGGGGCGGCGGCGATTTAGGGCGCCGAGGGCGGGCGGCGCTGCTATTTATGGTGGGGCGGCGCAACCTGTCACGCTCGAGTTCGACGGCGCGAGGCGCGCGCGGCGACGGAGCGGGCCAGGCCGGGTCGACGGCGGTGCGGCGCAGGCCGGGGCCAGGCCGGGCCGGGGAGATGGCGCAGGCCGAGCTGGAGGCCGGCCGAAGGGAGAGATAGAGAGAGGGAGCCAGAGAGAGAAGATGAAGGAAGAAGAAAGGAAAAAGAAGGAAGGAAAAAAAAGAAAAAGAGAAAGGATAAGGAGGAATAGAGGAAAGGGGATTTTTGGTGGAGACTTCCAATTGCAAAAAAAAAAATCGAAATTTGAGACATTTAAATAATTAGAGGAATATTCCCTGATTTGGAAAAAGGAATCCGGAGGATTTTTGGGACATTGGGATTACAAGAATCGTAATAAAAATGGAGAACTTTTTATGGAGGTTGGAGAATTGGAATATTAGAATTCCAAAACATTTTTGGGAATCGGTAAATATTTGGAGGGAATTGGAAAGTGGGATATATTTTGTGGGGTTTGGGAAACGGGGATATTTTATCGAGGAATATTTGGGGAATCCGAATATCGGAATATTTCGGAAATTGAAAAATTAGAAGGTATTTCCCAGATGTCGAGAAATCAAAATATTCGAGCAATAATTGACTTCCCAGATATGAGGAATATTTTGGGATTCTGGAAGGGGAATATTTTAGGGAATATTCGATTGCTCAAAATATCGGAACATTTTGAGAATAAAAAAAGAGAGTATTTTATGGATGTCATAATATTGGAAATATGGGAATATTGCGTGGAATATTTTATGGAGTCTGAAATTAAACAACTGAACGGATTTGGGGTTATTTCGACGAAAGAGACATCGAGAAAATATCTAGGATTTATTTCCAAAAAAAAAATTTCAGATATAAAGAATCTCGGATTGGGAGTTCAAAGGAGTTTTAGGGTTTTCGAAAGCGATCCGAAGTATAGACAGAGGAGGGGAAGCAGAGTTTGAGTTGGACAAGGATATGTCGAAGGACTGGAACAGAAACGATCTGATCAGGGGAGAAGAAAAGGAATTTATTTTTCTGTTCATTTAATCACTGAAGAGATCTTTATTTCATTTAAAATAATTCTGGAGCTTCGAAAAATCCGAGAAAATTTCAGAAAGTTTATTAAATCATGGGGAATTTACCGAAAGCAAAAACCACCATAAACAATGGAATATTTATTATTATAAATACTTAAAAGCCTAAAACATTCCGATAAAACCTTAGGGAATATAAAAACATCCAAGCATTTAATTTAAATTTAAACTTGGGATTTTTAATGTTGAAAATTTCAAATTTTATTCAAACGCTTTCTCAAACAAAATTTCTAGTGTATTCTTGTATTTTTATTTACCCAAAGTGATTTTTAATTAAAGCGATTTTCAGGGTATGACAAAAAATCTCAAAGAAAGCTCAAGCTCAGCTTCAAAATGTACGAATCCTATTCCGTGAACGTTCATGCAGGGGCAAACAACACGTCGTGCCTGGCACGGTGGCCATACCAATGGACCAATATGGGTCCACACAAGACGTGTTTTACGACTTTCTTATTAATTTTAATTTTGATAGTTATTTGAAGAAATATAAAATTGAAATATAAAGTTGTACTTATTTTGAGGTCCTTTTCAAACTGAACTTTTTAATAGAAACTTATAGGTTGTTAGTTAAGGGTAAGTTTTAAGTCTCCATGCCAAAATTTTTATGGGGCATTTGCAAATTTGCCACTGGTTTTTTATATTTTGCAAGAATGCTATTCGAATGATAGTGTAGATGGCATTTTTTTAATTTTGTAGTGGCAGTTTTGAAATAACGATTTAAAACAGTGGCAAGTTTGCAATTGCCCCAATTTTGAATCTCCTATAGAGCTTTTTTAGTTTTACTGAAAGTTTTTCTATTTAAATCTTTATGACAAACTTTTCATAAATATTTTACACACAGAGATTTTTAGTTCTAGTGAAAGATTTCCATTGAATTCTTTTACAGAAAGCTTACTGTAGCAAACTTCATGCTTCTTAAGCTTCAAACATCATATTTATGGCTGAACAAAATATGTATTAAAATGAGAAATGAGTGTAGCTCAGCTGGTTAGGTTTGTTGTGGTAGAATCTGTCCACCCATATTCAAGTCTAACTTACCACGGCTGCTCGTATTTATAGCTAATTATTTTTTGATAATAAACAATTTACTTGTCATAAATCCCAACAAATGGATCTGAACTTTTGAATTTGCATAGCTTCTTTGACTTTTGGTATCAAAGAAATGACTCCATAATTAAGTTTGTACTGCTCCGCTCCGTAATAGGAAAAAGAAATCATGTGGGATAAAGACTAGCGACTTTATTCACATATCTGACATTACTAGTACATAGCATTAAAAAAGATAGCGTCCAAAAACATGGTAGCTAATCTAAGAAAGGGTTGCCTGCAGTCTCTGCATCTTCCAATCATAAGCAGCGTCCAGTATGGGCAGGTTATTAGATGGCAACGTGCCAGCATCATCGGCAGAAACGATAGACCTCTTTCTTTTAACCCCCTTGGCGGCCGCTATGTGTTGCACGGAAGCAACATCACCGAGAACGCCGAAGCTTGCTTCCTTCTCCAACCATGCCTCCAGAAGGGCCCTTCGCACCTCTTCTGATTCAGTAGCACTCGCAGCAGTAGTACCGAAGTGGTGAAACGCCCTCTGGAATATAGCTCGGCACCTTCGCACCTGCTCCACCTGGCAGCCACCAGCATCATCCAATCCAGACGAGGCCTCAAACTCCGCGTAGCTGACCCAGACCTTGAGATGCTTTGTCCTGTTGATCAACTCCTCGTAGAGTTGCCTTGTTCTTTCAAAGTTATTCTCGCCTATCTCAAACTGCAACAATGCCGTCCATAGAAGCTCCGGTGTATCCAGTGCTGGCCGAGAAACAGCGAGCTCATAGATCGACCTGACACGATCGGTCTCGTGGAGGCTCTTCTCCATTTCAGCGTATTTCAACCAGGCGTAGCAATTTGATGGATCCCATTCGATGAACTTCTCGTACAGAATCCTACAGCGATCAATGTTGCCCAGCTGCATCTCAAACTCAATGTACTTCTTGAAGATCTTTCCCTTTGGGGCCATTCCAATGGCGTTCCCGAGAATCTGCCGCGCAGACTTGAGATTTTTCTGTCGTATCTCGAGCTGGGCAGCCATGAGCCAAACCTTGGCAAATGTGAATTTCCTGTGTGGGATTAGCTTGAGACAGTCCCTGTACACAGCCCTTGCCTGCTCAACATCCTGTGCATCAATCTCCTCAAACAATGCGCGCATGATCCAGATGTATATGTAGCGTCTCCAGTATCGCTTCTCCTCTGCGGGTGGAACATTGGCGACGGCTCTCTCGTAGATCTCCCTGATCCTGTCCTTGTTACCCAGGCTCTCCTCCAGCCTTAGGTAGTCGAACCAAGAATCATAGTCCAGCGGGTTGCTGGTGACCTCGTCCTCGTACAGAATCCGCTTCTTCGCCATGAGTGTGTCCTCGATGCTCTTGTGATCACCGAACATCTTCTCGAAAGCCATGAAGTTGTTGTAAAGCTCCTCGCTCTTGGGAAGACGGTCGAGGCCGAACCTGTATACTGCCCGCGCGCGGTCCACCTCTTTGTGCGTTTGCTCGAAGTTGGCGAAGGAGAGGAGGAGCAGCTGTGCGTCCTCGTCGTCGGGGTCGAGGACGTCCATCGCTTGCTCGTACACCCGGCGCGCCCTGGAAACCTCGCCGTGCTTCGTCTCGAACTTGGCGTACCGGACAAATGCGCCGGGCATCGGCTGCTCCCGCACGAACCGCTCGTAGATGTCGCGGGCACGGCCGACCTCGCCGTACCGGAGCTCGAACTTGACAAAGGATTTCCAGGCGACCGGGCCGGGGCGCCATGCGGTCCATCGCTCGAACACCTGGCGGGCGTTGGCGACGGCGTCGAGCAACTCCTCCATGTGGATGTACTTGTACCAGAGCTGGTCGACACGCGGGAGGACGGACACCGCGCGGTCCCACACGTTCCGGGCGTGGTTCACGAAGCCGTTGCGCATCTCGAGCTCTGCGTAGTTAACCCACAGGCTGTGATCGCGGTGCGCGACGGCGTCCAGGGCGCGCTCGAAGACCGAGCGGGCGCGGGCCATGTCACGCTGCGACTCCTCCCAGCGGGCGTACCTGAGCCACACGGACGGCGAGGCGGCGGCGCGACGGACCATGTCCTCGAACCCCTTGCGCCTGCGGAGGCGGTACTCCGAAAGCTCCTCGGAGTCGACGATCTTCCGCTTTGGCAGCCGGAGATCGCCCCCCCGCTGATCCCGGGCCTCCCGAAGGATCTGCTCGGCGGTGACCTGGACTGCGGAGGAGTTCTTGTTCTTCACCCGACCTGCGCCACCACGGCCACCGCTTGTCGTCGCCATCGCCGGAATCAACAGGCTGCTTGCTCGTGATGCTGGCTCTCCTTCGGTGGCGTCTTGCTTCAATCTATAGGCCTACCTTGTCAACTCGGAGTCGGACTGTGGGTCTCACAACGCACAACGCAAGGTGGCGGAAGGATGAAGTGAATCCGAATGCGCCTCTTCGTGATGGCGTCATTGTTCGGTATGGTGTATTTGTTGGGTGTGGCTGGCGGCCGTACAAAGTCTCTAAGAACTATCATTAACACTAATCACTAATTACCATTAATAGTACTTAATAATTTTTAATTATAAAATAATACATAGATAAGCAGAGTAAAAGTTTTAGATTTCAAATTGAAAGTTTCAAAAATCTAATTAAAAATTTTTAATTTTAGGTTGAAATTTTCAAATTTTGAGTAGATTTTTTAAAATTCTTAGTTGATAGTTTTTAAATTTGAGTTGAAAGTTTTAAAAATTAAATTAGAAGTTTCAAAATTAAAGATAAAAATTTCAAATTAGTAGTATAAAGTTTACTCGATTTTTTTTATTTTTTACTGTTCACATGGGACAGCGCACGCCCAGTAGCTTTCCTAGTATTTATTTTCCTCTAAATTTACCACCAAGAGTTTAGATTATTCTATATGCACTATATGCACTCACAAGGAATACATATTTAACCCGTGTGTCTGGGAATCCATGGATACCGCGCCTAATGGATGTGGATATTGATTAGATTTTAAGCCTGTGGGGGCACGCTCGACCGAGATGGATACCTGACTTCTAAGGCCATTCTCAGTGGGGGGTTTCGTGGGGTTTCATAGGCATTAAATGACCTGCCAACTCAGCTAAAGTGATGACATGGCACAAGATTAATGAAGAGAGAGATGACTCCAGTTTCATGAGGATGAAACCATGCCACAGCGTTTTCTAGGTCTTGGAAACGGCATGAAACGACCACTGAGACCTTTCGTTTCATCACCGTTCCTTTTTCTGGATCCGCTGCGTATCATCCCCGCTGGCCGTCTCCCGCGCCAAACCTCCTTTGCGCGCGCGCAATCTCCCTCTTCTCGCGCCAATCCGTTTTATATTACCTCTTGAAGTGGATTTTATATTATTTTTGTTTCATCATATTTATTTGCTAATATTGGATTCAAATTAAAGACAAGATCATATATGTTAGATCGTATGCTAGTATTTGATATAAAAACAACAACAAATGGCTACACAATTCATATAGTGTATTTGATCCCAACCTTGTGCACCATTTAAATGCTATGGTTGTCCTTGGAAACAGTGGAATAAAACTTCTTATTGAGAGGGGTTGTTTCATCCATGGTTTAATTGTGGTGTGTGTGATGTGGCAGTTTTGAAAACAGTGAAGCGAAACACCTCATTGAGAATAGCCTAAACGAACACGGCTAGGATCTTGTTTTATGTCTATGGATAACCCATATCTGACCCGGATATACATGTTTATCATTGATTTTGGCCTAGCTCACAAGTCTCCAATCCATTTGTCGCATATAATTCACATGAGAGCGCAGGGCAAACTCTCGTTTGGCTAGGCAGCCGAGCAACTAACATGTTGATCTTTAAAGGAAAATCGCGGTATAAATACCGGTTTTTGACCTGCAATTGAGCCAGACAAACTGGCAGTCTGACCGCTGGCCCAGCGAACCTAGAGCCTACGTGGCTCGATGGCCGGTCTGATTCTTTCTACCATGGTTTAATTTAATTGTTGAATGCTTGTGTTGAACTGTTGATGATATTTGCTAGCTTGTGAATTGTAATGGTCTCTATTTAATTATCTATGAGCAGATATATTACTCGCATGTTATAAAAAAAAGATCATAGGTACCCGTTGGGTTTTGGGTGCCGGGCACATGCATAAGCACACTATTTTGCCCATAATGGAAACGGGGCATGCACCGGGTATGATCCTGCTCTAGCTGAGTCCGATCCTACTCGTTATCATCTCTTGCACTCACCAAGGTATAAAATTACCTTGAACTCAAGTATAAGTCAACAAAAGCTATGTCACATTTGATGAATAAGACAGTAAATTATATTTTAGCCGCACCTTTCCAATCAAAACATCAACTGGCAATTTGGCCAAATGATAGCCAAGAGGTGATGACTCATGTCCTTCAAATGCTCCAACCTAGACATGACACCAGACAGAACAAAGTTTGGTTAAGAACTACAAAATTATATGCCAAAAATGTTTCTTCTACTTATGCGCATATTCTTGACATGAATAATAGATCTATATGACAAAACCCAGATGAGGAGATAGCTTCTTCTTTTGGGGGCTCTATAGCCTGGAACAATATGATATGAAATGTGATTGTTTAGGATCAATGTCACAGCTGACACAAACAAAAAGCAGAACTAACAGATATACAGCTTTCCACAAATACCTAGCAAAAACTTCATCAACAAATGATGATACACCAACACATTCAGAGTAGCATAACCACTCATACAGTATTACAGAGATCTTGCAAGGTTGCATAGATGCATGTGAAGAAAACAAGGAAAGAGCGGTGGTGAAAAGGAGAAGATAAAATGTACCTTTAGAAGAAATGATTTTATGCCACCCAGATGAAGTTATTTTATTTGCAAACATAGTTCAGTCAATGGCATCCGCAGCATCTCAGGCACCTTCAAGCATAATAGACAGAAATATCAATGCATGATGGTTAGAGATGTTGCTTAGGGCAACTGTAGTTGTCTTCAGCAAAAATATTAACATAAATATAGCTCATTTCCAAAAATGGTTATAGATATTTAAATGTAGAATCTTCAGTGCAGAATTTGGATTTGAGTATCTTTATATAACTAAAGAACATGAAATCGTTTTTTTCAAAATTATGGCGAGTATACAACCTGAAATATAGTTAGCATGCCTGTGCTGATCGATTTCTTGCAGCAATATTTTACTTCGCCTAAATTTTCTTTTATGAACTCTACAAGGTATTGACGACCATTATCTTCTGGCCGCCACTTGATCTCCAGTGATTGCATGTTCTTGAACAAGGAAGGAAGATGGCGGGTCAAGTTGCATGGAAGAAGATTTCCTGTTCGACTTGGTGTTTCCTAGTTTCCTCTTCGGTGTGCCTATGAACTGCACCAGTGTCAGAGGGTAAACACACCAAGACACAAGAGTTCAAACACATCATGTTTAACTCTGACAAGCATATGATACAATAATAGATGCTTCATACCTTGCAATGGTGCAATCCAATATGCTCCAAGTTTGGGGCGTTCCCAAGGACGCTCTTCAACAAGTGGCAGCTGAGTCCAACATCGCAGTCACTGAGAAGCAGGTTCTCAAGTTATGGAGCATTGTGAATTCTTGGGGTGCCTTGTCTAGCAATGCCTGAAACAAAAGAACCAAGAAATCATTGCAGTTCAGATTACTAAACTTGTGACGCTCAGAGCCATGAGCTGCAAACTGCAGTGGATGCTGGCAATCTATGGTAGGAAGAACCCAAAAAACAACATAAACAATTGATAGTGCAGAGGAATTTCAATTCAGGTATGGACCACGCATACTGTTTCGCTCCAGGTGGTGGCTGGGGGTTCATTTTTGTGCACAGAGGGAGGAAAGCCCAACCAGTTCCTGAAAAGTTAAAGTGGGTGAACGAATCTACCTTTTAAGGTAGTAGAGGTACTACTAAACAGAGTTAAAAAAAAGGTAACATAGATCATAAAAAAATTGTGTATTGCCAAATTGTCACAAACTCACAATTACAGTGTGCAGTAGCAACAAACAATGCCCTAACATTCAAACATGGCTTACATTTGACAATGCAATTACATAATGGTGTAACTTTTACCTATGTACGATATACATGTAACTAGTTATACCAATTTGGTCAAACTGTTCCTTATAGGAAAGGCGTGGCTTGTTTGTGGGTGCTTGATTTCCATGCACTGACTTCAAATTGTTGCATGCAAAAGATGACAACGTTGAGCTATAACATCTGGAAGCTCTCTTTCGACCTGGCTTTCCCGTCTTCCTCTTCAGTTTACTGACAAACTACAAACTGTTGTACAAAGGTTTTGTTCACATCAGACGGCAAACCATGAGTTCATGACAGAAGATGTAAACAAACCATGTTCGGCTCTGCCGAATGATACAGCTAGAGCTGCATACCTTGCAGTTGTTCAGTGTAAGCTGCTCCAGATTTGGGGCGTTCTGAAGGGTGCTCTTCAACACGATGTCCTTGTTCCCAATATCACACTCGTTGAGGAGCAAAGTTGTCAGGTAAGGGAACACTGGCAATTCCAGTGAATTATAGCCCAGCAGCGCCTGAAATATTATGAAACCAGGAGATAATGCAGCTACATTGACAGAGCATACAGATTACGCCACGAACAGCTGCAGTTCGGAGTAACAAGAAGCAATTCTTTAATGCTACTGTTATTATGGGTGAACGACAGTGTTTGGCATAGAAGAGATCAAGAGACTCGCTTATGTAGCAAGTAGAACAGTAATTAGTAATCTACTTAGCTGCGATTTGATGTGCCAAATGAAAGATAATGTGATATACAGAGAAGGGTCGGAGAGTTACCGTTGCAGTGAACCCGGTCAGTTCGAGATTTCTGACGCAGGTGAGGCGGCCAAGCAGTTCGCTGATGGAAAGCAAGAAATAAGCCTTGACTTGGTTCACCCGTCGATTACTCTGGTCCACGGGATCGGTGTCCACGATGCTGATCGACGCGTCGACGATCGATGCGAGCGGCGCCTTATTAAGCACTCTGACTCCATG
Organism: Oryza meyeriana var. granulata; assembly: GCA_003991445.1. Taxonomy (NCBI): domain Eukaryota; kingdom Viridiplantae; phylum Streptophyta; class Magnoliopsida; order Poales; family Poaceae; genus Oryza; species Oryza meyeriana. The sequence goes on from RYFJ01000357.1 coordinate 41,451, forward strand.
CACGCGGCCGTACGGGAGGACGAGGCGCAGTGAGATGAGGCGGGGAGCCCTGACGAGAAGCTCGCGGACGCAACCGCCGTCGATGGGGGAGATGAAGGCGAGCCTGTGAAGCGTGGGCGAGGTGATGGTGCCGTACCAGTACGCGCACCTCTCGATGTGGAGGTCCTCGAGGACCGGGAACTCCTTGGCCCCGAAGATGACCGTGGGGCGGAGCCCAAAGAGGCGCAGAGACCTGATGCGGCTGGCGGCGGCGGCGGTGGTCAGAGTCACGAAAGGCGGCCAGTCGATGCTGGTGCGGACGTGATAGTGGATGTCGACCGAAGCGGGGTGGCGACGGAGGGCGTGGCGGATCCACCTCTGGAAGTTGGTGCTCACGCCGTTCTCGTCCAGGTGGGGCCGGAACGCGTCCAGCTCCGGTGCGGCGCCAGGGAGCGTCGGCGACAGGATGGCGTCCGCGAAGTCCTCGATGCCGTCCCGGTCGAACTGCGCTGGGCCATGGACGACGAACTCCCGCACGTCGATGTCGACGCTCCGCACGCCGCGCCAGAGATGCCGCCACCGCCGCGACAGCACGCTCGTCTGCACGGCCTGCCGGGACCCGAGCAGCGCGAGGATGCCCTCGAGGAGGCAGTCCGGCAGATCGCTGAGCCGGTCCTCCTCCGCGGCGGCCACCGCGCCGCCGCTGTCGTCGCCGCGGGCGCGCTTGCGCTGGCGCTCAGATGCCTCCGCCACCTCACTGTGGTGGATCCCCTCCATAGTGCTCTCCGGATTTTGCGCCGCGCCGAGCCGCATCGCGGGATGGTGGTGTCTGCGCGTCGCTCTGGGCCGGTATGTATAAATCAGCCGTACGCGCGTGTTGCCTACCACTTTGCAAGTTTGCTTCGGATTTGCGAAAAAAAATTAAAATCGTGTTTTTCAAATATATACAGTTGAACAGGAAAGTAGTAAAAATAATTCTCCACGGCGGTGTGCGGATACGGTCCCGCGACTTTAGGAAGCGGCAGCGCATATTCCCACGGCTCCAACACCGGTGCATCGCACGGTCCCGCGACGTCAGAAAGCTGCACGGCGCGGATCCACAGCTCCATCGCGCGGACAGGGCGGTTCCGCAGTTCCATCGCGCGGAACCGCGCCGGGGCCCTCCTCCTCGTCGTCGTCGTCCACACACGGCAGCAGGGAGAATCCCAATGTTTCGTTTTGATACACGTCAACATGTTTTTGCCTTGATTCTCCCTCTCCTCCTCGCTGTGTTTCTTGCTGTTGCTGAATGTTCTAAGATTAATTAATGAAATGAATGAATGATACTGCTAGCTAGGTGATGATACATCCATTCTATTAGTGTAGCATCGGTCATTCTGAATCGTCGGAGAGCGGTACATACTGGTGCCGCGCAACCCTTTACGCAGCAGTGGTGCCACGCCCGCGGATTTCGCCGTACCACGCCCAGACACTGTGCCACCGTCTCTGTCACGTTCCGACATTACAGGGAGAAATATTTTTGCTACTTCTTTGTTTGAGTGTATATATTTAAAAAACACAAAAAAATTAATTTTTTTAATTTTTTTTTAGGATTTGCGTCCTCCTAGTCCCACTCCATCCGCAGGAGGCGGCGAATGTTTGCATCTACATAGAGCTGGCCTGTCTCACCTGTCGGTCTATGTATTGCGTCAAACATACGTACTTGTTTCATTCCTCCGCTGAGAGCAAGTTACTAGCTACATGCACCTTAGAGCAAGTACAATAGAGGCTAGATCGTTGGCGATAAAGAGGCCATGTAGACTCGATAGACAGACTGGAGGAGAGAAGCAAGAGAAGAGAGGGTGAGCCGGCGACTAAATAGTCGCTCGCTTCACACGCGCTCCTAGAGTGTTGCAGCTTGCCTGTCGTCGGCTCACAGCCGATGCCGACGGCAACCCACATGGTTTGTGAGGGCCATCCAACCACCGATGCTGAGATAGTGGTGCCACGTTGGGAGCGGCGATGCAACCGTCAACGAGAAGAAGAGACATAGAGAAACGAACCTACCATGAAATAGGGATTGGCACTCTTATGCTCGGCGGCCGACGTTCTCGGGTCACCAGCGCTCGTTTACATTACACCACCGTGTAAGTTCTAGATCTGTTAGCGCATGGCAGCACTTTGTTGTGGGGCGGTAGGGGGTTAGCTTTGAGCTCACCTCCCTACTTCGTCGCCTGGGCTATGGCTCCACTTATGCTTCGCCGCAAGCGCTAGGGCACCCACCTCCTGCATGGCTGCATGCGCGTGTAGTTTGCTAGGCCACGGTGCAAGCTAAACCGATGAAACTAGCTAGTGTGTGTCTTTTCAAAAAAAAAATACTAGCTAGTGTGTTCAGCAAATCTAGGAGGAGGAAGAGAATGAGAGAAAAAGGATGAAGTGTTCAGCAAATCTGGAAGGACAAAGAGAGAGAAAAAGGATGGATGGGTGGCTTCATTAAAAAAAGAAGGACTTGCAATTGTATACCCTAAAAAACTGTAGATAGTTATTGTATGCATCGGACTGCTTCTGTTGGCTATAACAACTGATGTGTGTGATTTAAAAGCCAATGATCAGCTATATTATTGACCTTGCTCTTATAAGAAGATAGAGCTTTTCTTTTTTTCTTTTTGCGGGGATACGAAGAGAGAGCTAACAAGTCAGTAATTTATATGCAACTGCTTCCATCTTGGAATTTTTACTGTTACTAATTTAATTTTTTTTAATTTACAAAACTAATTTTCGATTTGGGCTATTTGCAGAACTACCCTCTTGCTGCCGTGGGCCACGGCGGTATTTAAAAACCGCCGTGGCCCAGGGCGGCGAATGGCATCCCCGTCAGGCGCGGCTAACGGCGCCGGCCGCCGTTAGCCCGGGGAGGCCACGTGGCCTTGCCGCCCTAGGGGTCCCCCAGGGCGGGTTATAGCCAATCGCCGCCCTGGGGGAGGGCGGTTTTTAGCCCTACCCTATAAAATCCCTTCCCGCACTCGCCGCGCGTCATTTCTCCCTTCCGCCTCCAGCGTTCGAGGAAAGAAGGAGCAGTATAGCGGCGAAGCCCTCACAGATTTTTTAGCCGAATCCAGGTATTTTTTTGCTCTCCCTCTGTTATGTAGTCAATTTTTTAGACAAATGTTAATTAGTACTAGACGCGTAGTGTAATACCCGATATAGTATGAAAATATTAGCGGTTTGGCATAACTATCTTTAGTGTTAAATTTATTTGGCCGTACTAGAAGAACATAGCGGAGAGGTAGTAAATTGTAGATATTTTAAAAATAAATATGCTCCGCCATGGCCATCGTTGGTATACGTCATTTTGACACGTTAGATAAACCTAGTGTATAACTTTATTAGCGCCACTGGGTCAGTTTGTAAAATATAGAAACGGTAATGGTTTGACTCATACGTATAGCCTTTTTATGGAACGAATATTGATTAGTACAGATTAATAAAATCTTTTTTGTGAACAGAAATGGCAAATAGAGTTGTATTCGCGATATATCACGGTGAAGGAAATATCAGACAAGGACAATATGGGGTAGATTTATCGGAGTTCAACGTAGCACAAAAGGGAATTATAGCTCCAGCTGAGAGAAATTTTCCTGGAGTTTACAATTGGTTAATGAGGGGATTCGGAGTAGATCCTCAAGTAAATGCAATTACGGTGTACGCACTGGTTAGCTAGGCCGTGGAAGGTTTTTGGTGGGAATTGATGCCAGTAGATTCGACGGACAGCTGGGTATTTTTTGTGGAGAGTGCACTGCAGCGAGAATGGGCACCGAGCATCCTAGTGGTAGTGCATGACGTGGTCAGCATTGATCAGGCTGGTCCGAGTACAGCGAAAGGGCCCGATGAAACAGGGGAGCAAAATGAGGCAGAAGACGAGGGTGCCGGAGAGGAAGGAGGCCAAGAAAACATGGGACCGGGGGGGTTTGCAGATGAAGGGGAGAGACACCCGGGTCTAGTACAGGAGATGGAAATTGAAGACTCAGAACTTGAGCATATGGAGGATGATGATTCTTCGGAGGACGATGTATACCCGGCACAATGGGACAACGAGGACTTCTCCGGACTTGTTGTCTCAGAGGGGCACACCGTGGCATAGGAGTATCGGCAGAATGAAGTGGTGCAAGGCGCTAGATACGCCGAAAAAGCACAGTTGACAGAGACTGTGAAGATGTGGGCCGTGTCACTTGGGAGGGAGTTCTGGGTATCAAAGTTCACCAGATCGGTGTATGAAGTGAAATGTGCAAGTTCAAGCGATGGATGTCCATGGAGGATGTACGCATCCAGGAAGAAATATGACGACTGTTGGTCCGTGTCAATCGTGACGGAGCACAACTGCCATCTTCCGGGTGTTCAGAAGTACCACAGGAACATATTATCTGCATTCATCGCTTCAGAGCTGTATTATGCTGTTGTGGAAAACCTCCGGTTCGAGCCCAAGTCAATTATCAGGCGCATCGAGGAGAAGTACAAGTACACCATTGTCCACTCCTCCTACAGCTCTGGGCGGCAGAGCGGTTCGCGATCGGCCACCCCGTTGTGGACCACAGTCCGTACGAGGCGAGCCTGTACGTGGGTGTCCCACCGGAGGACTATCCGACGATGGGGACGGTGTGGTGTTGTCGTGAGGTATGTTCGGTGTTAGAACCGTCTCGGTTTTTTATGTTACTTGGACTAACGAGAACTCTTTTCCTGTTTGTAGCGTCGGTACGCTCACGTGCAGGTGCAGAAGTCGTACTTAGACTTCGTCATGGAGTTCGACAGGATCACGGACGACGACGTTGTCTAGGAGCCGTACAGCGCCGAGGCGAGGCACGCGCGTGCGCCGCGTGGGCTGTCGTCCCTCTGCACCAGGGACCAGGCGTATTGGCTGACGATGACGCCGATGCTGTTCGACATTTCTGTCGAGCCGCACTGCCCGCAGAGTGTGATGTGGCAGTTCGGTATGCGACAGACCTTCGGCCATCAACAACGCAGGGGCGTACCGCAACACGTTCACAGGTATATGTGGAAATGAATATTCCGTATTGTTATGCATTGTGTCACCGGTTGTGCTCTGCAGGTTAAATCGGCGTGGCCAGGCCGCCGGTAGGCTGTGGAGACCCACCGTCGTCGACTACATCAACGACTGGCTCATAGCCACGGAGAACGTCATCACGGAGCTGCACCCCTACACAGCCGCCAGGTACGAGCAGTACCTTTCCTGGTACCAGGCCCGTACCAGACTACGGGTGACGTATACTCCCGAAGCTCCACAGGCGCACGTCGCGGGGGTGCGAGACGCATACCCGACACACCGCGACCAGGACTACTTCCGCGCGGTGAGTCAATGGTTTTCATACTATTTTCAACGGTAGTTACCACGCGCAACTAACCACGCATGTCCTGCTGAACAGGCGGACGATGCTAGGCAGGTCCACACGGAGCTGGACCTACTACGGCAGCGCCTACAGGCTGGCATCCCTCTCACGCAGCAGGAGCAGACGATCACGTTCGATCGGATGTGCAACACGATGCGCTCGGTCGTCCATGGTCTGACTTGTCGCCGTTCCGATGCAGTCCCACCGATGCAGATACATATGCGAGGTCCCCATGGTGAAGGGACATCGGCAGGAGCGGTGGGTTCTGCAGGGGCCAGTACGTCGTGGGGAGCAGGTCCTTCTGGTACCGCCGGAGGATCGAGGTCGGCAGCCTCCACGATCGGGCGAAGATTGTCAGGTACATCAGGATTGAACCTATTCTCCATAACTAACTGCACTTTTTATGCGGCTGACGCGAGCTTTTCTTTACCAGACCCACGCGGCGGATCTCACCACCACCTGGGGGACACTGGGCGAGGATCTGTCCCGAGCACCTCTGCTTGGATCTCTACCGAGGACGACCTCGTTCCGGAGCAGGACGTGATCGGGTCGTCACAGCTCGGAGGTGCACCGCACACACAGCCGCACGACGCCGGTGCTTCCCCTGCTGCTCAGGCGGTCCGAGCCACCCGTGGGGTACCGGCGGACCGCCTGACGTACTCGCGCGGGCACGTACGAGCGCAGCCTAGGAGGACGAGGAGGCGTATGACCTAGGGGCTATTGTTGTATTTATTTATTTATAGGACTCGCATTACTTGTTTAAATTTGTCATGTCCATATTCACCCCCTGTAGACTCGATCCCATCCTTCAGATACATTGTACTGCTAACAATGTAGTCTCCCTTGTTGTATTTCGTACTATGGGTGTCGCATTCATCATGCCGCATGCGAACGGCTCGCATCTAGCTAATATCACTATGCTATTGTACGTGCAGTGCGTTAAGTATCGACCGAGTGGATGACGAATAATAGAATATATCGTATTCCAATGTTGAATTAAAAATCATTCAGTACGTACATTGCGCAAAAATTTGGGAAAAAAATTCATAGGCCCTAACATTCTGTTCGCCTGGGGTCCTAAGCCTCTCACGTAAAACGGACCGGCCTATTACCATGTCATTAATTAAGTTTTACCGAAAATAAACTTGAAAAAATGATCAGCACGATTTTACAAACCAACGCCCACGATCGTCGGATTATAAAAAAAAACTTTAAAAAACATACCCTAAACCACGATTAAAACTAAATTTTGTGAAGCGTGTAGGCGAAAGACGGGGAGGAGTGGATTGCGAGTGCCGATCCAGACATACGAGGAGTGGAATGCGAGTAGCGATCCGAAAATACCCTCAGTTTGACAAGTTCTTTTCACGACGCGAACAATCTATGATATTTGGTTTTTTTTAAACATCGACCCAATAAATGCAATGGCACAATAAATAGAATTTAAGAATTTAATTTTGACAAATAAATTTTCAAAAATTTTGGGGTTAAAATGAGCAACAAAATTTTCAAATTTGGTAATTTGCAAATGGCTCCAGGGGGCTGAGGCTTGGGCTGGGCAATGGTCCGATCGGGAGGGGGTAACGGTCCGATCCCTAGACGGACGGTCCAATCTGAGGCAACGGTCAGTCCGATCAACGTTCCAATCCGGGGGCAACGGTTCAATCATGTGCATTCCGATGGCCCGATTCCTGGGCGGATGGTCTGATCTTGGGCAATGGTCAGTCCGATCAACGGTTCGATTCGAGGGGCAACGGTCCGATCGGACGATTCGGACGGTCCGATATCTAATCGGACGGTCCAATCCGGGGATTCGGACGGTCTGATCCCTGTGCGGACGGTCCGATCGCTGTGCGGACGGTCCTATGCACTCCCCCAGGGCGGCAAGGCCACGTGGCCTCCCTAGGCTAACGGCGGCCGGCGCCGTTAGCCGCGCTTGACGGGGATGCCATTCGCCGCCCTGGGCCACGGCGGTTTTTAAATACCGCCGTGGCCCACGGCGGCAAGAGGGTAGTTCTGCAAATAGCCCAAATCAAAAATTAGTTTTGTAAATTTTAAAAAAAATAAATTAGTAACAGTAAAAATTCTTCCATCTTGGATGCCCGATTTGAGCCTAAACATTGGGCCTCCCATGCCTCCTGCGCGCTTGACTGTCCGATATCCTAATTATAACCCAATGATTACTACGCATCCAACTGCTACCCACCCCAAATAATACTGGGGCTTTTCTGTTTTGCAGTAGCACTTTGCGGAATCATCTCGTGTGTGTGAGAAAGAGAGGGTGGAGATATGCACCCTTTCCGACAAGGATGATAACGGAGTGTGCCAAGGTGATTGTGACGGAGTGTGCCGAATCGATTTTAATCTCTTAACGGGATGTCTCCTTGTTTTTTTTATGTCATATAAATAGTTATAAACAAATTTGAAATAGTTTGGTAAGATAGTTTAGTATGTGATATCACTTCACAAACATCCAATTTTAAATTCGATCTCTATAAATTTCAATAAAAACAACAAATTAAACTCTAAATAGTATACACATATTTACAATCATATTTTTTATTGCAGCTTGTATAAGTCAAATTTAAATTTATATGTTTGTGGAGTGATAAATCACATATTAATTTATCTTGTTAATTTTTTAAAAAAAATTTATAATTTTTTAGACGACACGCACAAAACTTTCCCTCAGTTTCCCGCGGAGGGAGCTTTGCGACATCTACTCGTCAGCGTCGGTGTGTTTCCACTGCTGGTAAGGGCATCACAAGCGACTGTTGTGACCCTGTACTCCTAGCACTCGTCGATAGGGTGAAGGCAGGGAGCTCGAAGCAGAGGTAGGTAGCATCCTAATGATGTCACAGGATCTATTGGGTATAGTCTCAAATCAGTAATTAATGATGGGGAGCACAACTTAAAAGGTGGGATCGGTTCTTACCAATCAGACTAGTCTTTTGGGTTGTGTATGCATAGGATCTAATTTTGTGGCTCCAATTGGGCCTGTGGAGTAGCAGGCCCAATGTAACCTATGTGGCCCACGGTTGATGGCCCAGATTGTGCACTCTAACAAGTGGTATCAGAGCTTAGATTTGGAAATCTGAAATGATTTTCATGGGTCATAATGTAGGAGAGCCAAGTAACAAGTCTATGGGGTCGCATGGACTCTAATGCAACGGAGAGAGATTCTTGGGCCTGACCTAGCAACAAGTCTTTAGGGTCACATGGGTTGATGTGACGTTAGAGATTGTTGAGTCTAATGAGTGACGAAGGAGATTGTTGGGTTTAGTCCACATTGGTAATTGATGATAGGGAAGCACAAATTAAAAGATGGGGATGGTACTCACCCATCAGATTAATCTTTTTGGTTATGTAGGCCTAAGACCTAAAGCTGTGGCTTTAATTGGGCCTATAGGGTAGTAGGCCCAATGTGACCTGGGTGGCCCACAGTTGGTGGGCCGGACTGTGCAATCTAACAAGTGGTATGAGAGCCTAGCCATGAGGGAGATATATGGATAGAGGTACTATAGAGGTATCCCACACCACAACTACTACGCATGATATCCAGGAAGGAAGCCCAACGGTGGTCAATAGATTTGATCGGTGGAGTTGAACACTTTGGGCTGGCAGCCCGAACCGTTCGATGAGCTACTTTTAACAGGGAGACAGTCAGACGTGACGCTAAGGGTTGATTGAAGGTTAGAGGCGATCTACGATTCGATCAGTGGAGTCAAACACTCTAGGCGGGAACCCTGTGCCTTTTGGTGAGCTGCATCCGATAGGGAGATAGCCTGACATAGCGCTCAGGTTGTTTAGCAATTGGAAAGATGGCGTGATGATTCGTTGGCTTTGGCTCACAAATAAATTGACAGATGGTCAATCAGTAGTTAGAGCAGGTGGATCTGGATATTGATGGAGAAGTGTTGATGAAGACATGATGGGTTGCTACAGCGGCCATATACAAGCGATAGGTAGCATTATATAGCATGCATTGGTTACAACATATCAACCACATTCATTGTCGGTGGAGTTGACCGGAGATGCTAGGCGATTGTTCAAGAGGTCGTGGAAGCGTACATGAAGCTTCCAATAGAAGATCCAAACTAGATGACAACACTGAAGCATGATATTTGACAACAGAGTTTAGCCATGGCCTACATCTCTTACAATTTAAGTCCTAACATGTGTGTATCATGGCCCTTAGATGTCCACAGCAAGCCACGAGGCCCACGACCGAAGTTGGTGCTCCACGACTTAGGTCATGCTATCCCACAACAAGACATGATGCGCATGACACAAGACCTTGAACAATTCAACGAAAAACAAGCCCACCTACGCAACAAGGGACGACGCACGTGCACACAGAGTCCACACGCCCACACTATCTTATTTTAATAATGGATAATTCAGCCTTTGTTCCAACTAAAGTCACCTGTAATTATTAGGTTATTTTTATATGTGGCGCTTATTTTCACAGGTGGTTCTCTAAAAGGATCGCTGTCGGTGAAATGGGACTGGGGGTCCCACATTCTGTGGGGACGCGTGGATCCCTGGCCACGTCAGCTACTCCGGGCCCGCATTCTGCACAACTGGCGGCCGGCTCCCCCGCTAAGTGCCCGGGGCCCGAGCGCTGTCCAGGCCCGAGTGCGCCACCTGTGCCCGGGCGCGTCGTTCACGGGCCCGGGAGCGCCTTCCCCGGGTACGCCACCCGTGCCCGGGTGCGTCCACCCCGTGCCCGGGTGCGCCTCGCCCGGGTGCACCCCCCGCGCCCGGGTGCGCTTGCCCGGGTGCGCCACCCCGTGCCCGGGTGCGCCCCGCCCGGGTGCGCTCGCCCGGGTGCTTCTTCCTCGGGCCCGTGTTCCGAGGACATTCCCCGGCCTTGGGACCCACACGCACGGTCCCGGGGCGCGTTCCCTGGGAGCGCGCCAGCTCTCCAACTACCCGCATTAATGGCGAGACGACGGGGCGCCTCCCGCCTGTCTCCCGACAAAGAGCGGAGCCGTACGCTATCACATCTCCATGATCTGGTCGCCCGCAGCAGCCGAGCGGCAAGACGACCGGATGTGCTCTGCACAGCCGCCCGCAGCGGAGCGAGGTGCCAACCAGACGCGCAGCACAGACTCCGGCATGGCGACAGCGGACCAGCTCCAGCCGCCCGCAGCAGCCGAGCAAGCGGTGACTAGACGTCCCTCCGGCGCGGCGTGGCAGGCGGCCGGGTGCGTGCGACAAAGACGAATGGTAGCTAGCTTCCTCTGGGCATGATTTCCAGGCACTGTGGACTCCCCTTGGCGATAAAAGGAAGATCCATGCCCGACTGAGGGGGGAAGGATTAGCAACCGCCGAGGGCTCTCTGGCTAGGACCCGCTCTCTAGCTCACACTCTCGCTACTGTTCGTCTTCCTCAGCTTCGGCCGTGAGCCGAGTTCACCTTGTGACACAGCAACCCACGTTCATCTCTCTCACATAGCAAAACACATAGGAGTAGGGTTTTACGCCTCCGCGCGGTCCGAACCTGTCTACGCCTCCTGTCTCTCCTTCGTGCCATCGTCGGGATTCGGACGGTCCGATCCTGAAACGGACGGTCCGAACTCCACTGTCTCTCAGCCCGGGCCCTCGGTACCCGAGCATCGATCTATCCATTGATCCACCGTACGCCGCATTCGCCTGAGAACAGCTTTCCTGGCCAAACCTCAAAAGGGGGGTCTCTCGACTTCCCGCCGTCGGGGTTTTATCCTTCGACAATCGCCTATAAAAATAACTCTATTTTTACGAGCGGCCATTTTAATAGGACCGTCCGTAAAAATCGATTTTCACATACAAGACTTGATCACAGACCACATGGTGCATTTTCACAAGCATATCTTATTTTAAACCACCTGTAACAATAAAAAGAATGTCGTAGAAAATAGTTTTTTAAGGAGTGATTTTATAAGTGGACTGGATGACTAATTGATTTTTAGAAATGATCGGTACAGTTGTCTGCAACAAATGCATGTGAAAATCGTCAACTTTCATAGGCGGTTCTACACCCGATTGTAAAAATCGATTTTGACAAACACATCTTCTTAGATACCACCTGTGAAAATAACTGACGCGGCTATAAAAGATCCACCTATAAAAATTAATGATTTTTACGTGCATGTCCCAAAGTCACCCACCTGTGAAAAGTGTTCTGGGGCCCAAAAAAATGAAAAAGAACAAACGGCAAGCAAGCATTGCTACAGATCCAAATCAAATCCATATCCAGAGTACTACATCAATGCTTGCATTTTCAATAGGCTAGAACATAAACATGCGAACTTCAACTGGCAGTAGAACATGTAAACATTAATGCAATAATCTCTATAGAACATCAACAGGAGAAGCAACAGCACATGATGCATGTCGCCATCGAGGGAGCATTGGCAGAAGAAGATGGATCCCAGGTGGCCCGGTCTCAACGAGCTCCAGATCTAGAGACTCAGCAGCCAGGCGTGGTGGCAGAGCGTGGACTCGGCGCGTGGCAGACGGTGGAAGCCCGGCCAAGACTTCATGGCCTGCATGCCAACCGTAGTCGGAAGAAGAAAGGGAAGGAGGCAGGGCGATCTCCCAAGGACGCCGCCGACGGATCCGCCCCTCCCGAGGCCGGTGGCAGCGGATCTGCCATTACCGAGGTTGCCGGCGTCCTCGTTATCACGGTCGTCGTAACCCTCATCATTGTAGCCTATGTTACTGAGTCGCTGCTGTCCTCCCTTTCACCGCCGCCGCAGTTGGAGACGTGAGGGAGATGGAGGAGATAGCAGTTAGGGAGACGGGGAGATAGTAGTGAGAGAAGAGAGGTCAAGGTGATGGGCCGGATTATTTTTATAATGCACAGGCTATTCTATTAGGAGGGCCACTTGAAAAATAGATTATTATTACATGTGGTATTTATTTTTATATTTTTATGTGTTTTTCTAAAAAGTTGTCTATAAAAATAACTCTATTTTTACAGGTGGTTCAAAATCGAAATAGGACTTTCACGCACCTCTTTTCACAAGCATATCTTATTTTAAACCGTTTATAATAATAAAAATGATGTCGCCAAAAAATAGTTTTTTAAGTAATTTTATAACTGGACTGGATGACTAAGGCCTTCTTTGCATTGGAGGATTTTTGCAGGAATCTGTTCCAGCAGGATTTTTAACTTTCCTGCCGGTTTGGATCCAAAAACCCGGTCACAGGAAAATCGGAGTATAGTTTCCTTTACCCTCGATTTCACGGGAAAAGCACAGGAAATAATTCATCCACTCCGAGCTCTTGTTTTGTTTCCTTCGCGTAAGAACGAGGCGATGAAACAACAAAGCAACTCAGAAAACAACGGATTGGCGGAAGACGGGAAGAAGAAGAAAACAACAGAAGGCGGCTGGCTGCGCGAACTTGTCAGCCGGCGGCAGCTCGAGCTCACTTCGCCGTCCTCCCGTCTTGCGACCTCGTCCGTCGGCCGGCGCTACTGCTCTACGGCGCCTGCGCATATACGTGGTGGCAACTTGCAAGCAGCTAGCACTCGACCTTGCTCCGTCCTCCGACCATGCTACTTTGGCGCCCTCTCGCAATGGGAAGTCCGTCGATTGTCCGAGCTCGCGGCGCCGGTCGCCGCTGCATGAGCTCACCTTGCGACTGCTCACAAATGGGGAAACTGAGAGGAGGTAGTTGCATCTAGATGTACAGGAACGAGTGTATAGGATTCATATAGACCTTAAACGATTGAACGGAAAACAAGGCCACCTACGTGCTGTTAGCGGCACCGAAGGCCGCGCCCGGGATCTCACCCGAGTCCGTGCCCCGCTCCCGCGCCCGCGCCCTCGCCCGAGTTCGCGCCTCGCTCCCGGGACCTGCTCCCGCGCCCGCATCCCACGCCCGGAACCTCACCCGGCCCCGCCTCCGCGCCCGGGCCCTTGCCCGGGACCTCGCTTCCGCCCCGGGCCCCTCAACCGCGCAGCGAGAAGTATAGGATAAACAGAGAGCACGAACGCAAGAAGTTTTTGCTAGGCGACAAACGCCTCTGTTTTTCTATTGAACTTCCAAACGAACTACTAAAAATGATGGAGTACAAGGGCTATTTAACAGCCAGGGGACGCACACTTCACGGAGCCACGAACTCCCTGCCCGGCTAGCTCGCCACGATCCGCAGGATTCGGTCTTCAACGTCTCGAGCACCACACGCTCGTTTCCGGACGACTCGGCCTCCTCCAGTGCCAATCCGGCACCATGCATGCCCTTCTCCCACCTATTCTCACGCACAAAACAAACTGAATCGACTTGGACTCACCGACGCGAACGCACCGCATTCTCCACGACACAGCTCGACACCACGCGACACACACGCACTGACCAGAACACATCTCGGTCAGGTTTATTTTCCTAACAATCACCCCCCTAAACCTGACATCACCATGCGCGCCGACTCACAGCAAGCATGGCTCCTCCCAGGCGTCCGCGAGGAGGGCCCTCTCCTTCTTCGGCTTGCGACAGTCCCTGGCGAGGTGGCCACGAACGCCGCAGTTGAAGCACTTCCCTCGGTTGCGGCGCTCCGAACGCCCGCTGGTCCCCGAGCACGTGCTACTGCTGCCGTCGTCGTCGTCGTGGCTGCCACTGCCCTTATCGCCGCCACCTCCGCGCCGCGCATCTCCGCCGCGCTTCCTGCTGTTGCGCCGGCGAGCTTCCCACTGCTCCTCAGTGAGCAGCAGACGCCCAGCACCCCCCGTCTCCTCATCGACGTCGCGAGACTCCTCCGCCACGCGCAGCCGTCCGACGAGCTCCTCCACGGTCATGGTGTTGAGGTCCAGAAGCATCTCGATCGCCACCGCGACCTGCTTCATCTTCTTCGGGACCACGCGCATGATCTTCTTCACCATGCGGCTGTCCTCCATCGCCTCGCCAAGCTCGCGCAGGCTGGCGACAAGCCCGTTGATGCGCATCGCGAAATCATCAACGGACTCCCCGTCGTGGAACGCAACGTTCTCGAACTCCTTCAAGAGACGTTGCACATTCGCGGACTTCACGCGATCATCGCCGACCCTCATCTTCTTCACCGCCTCCCACGCTTCTTTCGCCGACTTCTTCACGGCGAGCCTGGCCTTCATCTCCGGCGGCACCGCACGCAAGATGGCGGCTAGCGCCCGCCGATCCTTGGTGCGCTCGGCGCTGATAGCCTCCACAGCATCCCAGAGCTCCAACGCCTCTAGGCTCACCTGCTTGACCAATGACCACTCATGATAGTTAGTCTTGGTCAGCAGCGGCAGCTCAACTGCGCCGGTGACGACGCGCTCCGCCGTGACGCCAGGCTTCTGCGGGGTGCCGGACATCTTCGTTTCTTGCTCTTGGTTGCCGTCACCGCCGCTACCATTGCCGCTGCCATGGTGGCTCGGCGGCGTGTACACTCCTTCACTCGACATGGCAGCAAGAACTCAACCTTGCTTTGATACCAATTGTTAGCGACGCACCGAAGGCCGCGCCCGGGACCTCGCCCGAGTCCGTGCCCCGCTCCCGGGACCTGCTCCCCCGCTCGCGCCCCGCGCCCGGGCCCTCGCCCGAGTCCGCGCCTCGCTCCCGGGACCTGCTCCCGCGCCCGCGCCCCGCGCCCGGGCCCTCGCCCGAGTCCGCGCCTCGCTCCCGGGCCCTTGCCGGGACCTCGCTTCGCTCCGGGCCTTTGCTCGGGACCTCTTCCGCGCCCCCGGGCCCCTCAACCACGCAGCGAGAAGTATAGGATAAACAGAGAGCACGAACGCAAGAAGTTTTTGCCAGGCGACAAACGTCTCTATTTTTCTATTGGACTTCCAAACGGACTACTAAAAACGATGGAGTACAAGGGCTATTTAACAGCCAGGGGACGCACACTTCGCGGAGCCACAAACTCCCTGCCCTGCCAGCTCGCCACGATCCGCAGGATTCGGTCTTCAACGTCTCGAGCACCACACGCTCGTTTTCGGACGACTCGGCCTCCTCCAGTGCCAATCCGGCACCATGCATGCCCTTCTCCCACCTATTCTCACGCACAAAACAAACTGAATCGACTCGGACTCACCGACGCGAACGCACCGTATTCTCCACGACACAGCTCGACACCACGCGACACACACGCACTGACCAGAACATATCTCGGTCAGGTTTATTTTCCTAACACGTGCGACAAGGGATGACGCATGACCTTTGTTCCAACCGAAGCTAATACCACTTATTAGAAAGTTACCGAAAGCGCTTAGCTAGCTTGGATTACCTGACAGGCTGGTGCTTGCCGAGGACGCGGCCTACCTCGCCGAACAATGACGTCATGACGAAGAGGCACATTCCTATTCACTTCATCCTTCCGCCGCCTTGCGTTGTGTGTGAAAAAAAACGTATTGGGAGAACGTCGTCGGTGCGACGGCTTCACGTTGATTGAGCATAGAACCGTATACACACATATACTCCAGGTTTTGGTAGGTTTGGCCGAATGCTATGTACATACGATAACCAAACCTATCTCCAATACTACCGGCCAATCCTTTTCTAACCAGGAGATAAATTCTATAGAGATAGATTACATATAGATATACATTAGACAGTGCAACGGACGAAATTGCTTTCTCAACTGGAACCGAGAACCTGTTATGGCTATAGAAAGCCATTTCAAGTATTACTATTACAGTGCATTCGACTACACTACCACGAGTTGAATCAAAGAGAAAAAAAATGCAAAGTTCTTATTGTTATGGATGTAGAAAGCCATTTTAAGTATTACTATTACAGTGCATTCGACTACACTACCACGAGTTGAATCAAAGAGAAAAAAATACAAAGTTCTTATGAAGACGCTTAATAGAGAAATAAGCTTTGGTGATCTTGGGGATGCGCGTCCACACTTGTGTGTTGCTGTCATGATCTTCACTATCCATATGAGGTTAGAGACACCATTTGGTTTCCTCCTATATCTCACTCACTTCTAATAGATATCAAATGATTTTGGTTAGAAGTACTGTAGCCATCCCACCTCTCTAGCCTGCTTGTTTGCCTTATCATGCAACTATGTATTAGTTGTGGATTTCACGTTAGTATATATAGCAGTTGTAGGGTTATGTATGCTAAAACCTGTGAGTGCATTTATCATCCTACAATAATGACCAGTCCATGCTACTTTATCATACTTTATCTATTTTTTTGCTTAGATTTATTCCCTACTTGTTTCATGACTAGCTAGTGCTGAGTTTGTGATCTAGGATAGTACGTTTAGCATGAATGGCTGGGAAGAATCGGAGAATGAAATACATGTTTCTACCTACCAACGCTTGAAATAATGTCACACTTTTATTAATTTCGCAAAGATGTAGAAGCCATGTTTCAAATCAACTACATGAACAATGTTCCTGATATTAAATAGCTTCTGTTGTCTTATACTTGAGTTAAAGGTAATTTTACACCTTGGTGAGTGCGAGAGATGACAACGAGTAGAGTCGTGCTTAGCTGGAGCAGGATCATACCCGGTGCGTGCCCGTTTCCAGTATGGAGCAAAATAGTGTGCTTATGCATGTGCCCGACACCCAAAACCCAACGGGTACCTATGATCTTTTTTTTACAACATGCGAGTAATATATCTGCTGATAGATAATTAAACACAGACCGTTACAATTCACAAGCTAGCAAATATCATCAACGGTTCAACACAAGCATTTAACAATTAAATTAAACCAAAATAGAAAGAGTCAGACCGGTTATCGAGCCGCGTAGGCTCTAGGTTCGCTGGGCCAACGGTCAGACTGCCGGTTTGTCTGGCCCAATTGCAGGTCAAAAACTGGCATTTATACCACGATTTTCCTTTAAAGATCAACATGTTAGTTGCTCAGCTGCCTACCCAAGCGAGAGTTTGCCCTACCCTCGCATGTGAATTACATGCGTGAACTGGGCCAAAATCACTGATAAACATGTATATTCGGGTTAGATATGGGTTACCTATGAACATAAAACAAGATCCTGATCGTGTTTGCTCAGAAGTCAGGTATTCATCGGTCGAGCGTGCCCCCATAGACATAAAATCTAACTCATACTCACGTCCATCAGGCGTGGTACTCATGGGTACCTAGACCCATGGGCCAAATATACATTCCTTGTTAAATATGCATTTCTTATGAGTGCATATAGAATAATCTAAACTCTTTGTGGACGAAATTGCTTGAAATGTTCAACGGGACAAGGAAATTATTATCCGATCTGATCTAAGCAACACAAATTTAATCACCCCTTCTTAGGGAAAAAAAATTATACGGCACCCCATGCCACAAAACATGCATGGCATCTCTCCTCAGATCTTGCCACCTAGCAAGCACGAATCTTAGAGCACTTCTATATTCTAACTTCGTATTAGGGCGGAAAACAAATTAACGAAGCATTGCTAGCGTGCACAAAAGGGTGGCGGCGGCGACGACGTGCGAAGGAAAGGGGCGGCGGCAGGTGGCAGCAGCGATGCACACGCACGCACGGAGGAATACGGCGGAGATCGACGCGGCTAGTGCAGCCTCAGATCAATCACGCGGCGCGCAGGCCCAGATCGATCATGGCCACGATGTCAAATTTCACTGACGATGCCATGAATGACCAAGCCACTGCACATCATCAGCTCAGTTCAGATGATGACAATCCTGATGAAAAAACAGATCCAGTGTGTTATGAGGTAATTGATTGATGTACTTTTGTTAATGCTCATATTTATACATACGGAATGCATACAAATAACTACAAGTATGCAACCGCATAGAACTTGTAGACAGAGATTTTTTATAGGCATAGAACAAACACTTTAGTTTTGTAGACAAATAACGTTCTCTCTTACTGATTTTTATTGCAGTATCTTTTTCTTAACCGTACATTGATTTATCATTTGCATGTACTATAGGTAGATGATCAGACTCCTACCTCTGAGAATATACCAAAAATGGGAATTTTAAATCGGAAGGGGATGCGTATGACTTCTGTAATGCATATGCCAAGAATGTTGGTTTCAGTATAAGTGCCATGCGAAGAACAGAGCAGATAAAACACTACGTGCAAAGTATTTTGTTTGCAGCAATGAAGGACAGAAAAGCACTCATTCAACACATGAAACAAAGAAAGAGCGTGCTTCAACAAGATCATCTTGCAAGGCTTTAGTTCGATTCACCATTTCCAGAGATGGAATTTGGACGGTGAGGAAAGTAGAACTTGGTCATAATCATCCTCTTGTAAGTCCAGATAAGTCACATATGCTTAGATCACAACTTCGTATTTTAGAGGTTGATAAACACTTGATTGATAAAATGCGAGAAGCGGGGATCAGACCATCTAAAATATATGATTTCTTTAAGCAGTGGTGTGGTGGGGATCACCTTTCTTGCCAATAGATTGCAACAATTATATTGGTCGCCAGCGTAAAAAATATTTGGAAGCTAATGATGCACAAACATTATTGCAGTATTTGGAGAATAAACAAATCCAAGATCCCTCTTTTTTTTATGCTGTTCAGCTAGATAAGAAGGATGGCAGAATAGCTAAATTTTTTTTTTGGGGCTGATGGCCTATCTATTATGGACTATGCCAACTTTGGTGATGTCTTGTGTGTAGACACCACATTTCAGACAAACAAGTGTGAGATGCCATTTGCTCCAATACTTGAAACTAACCATCACAAGCAAACGATAGTTTTTGGAGCAGCCTTATTATTTGATGAGAGTGCTGACTCATTTGTGTGGCTCTTTAGTGTGTTTCTAAAAGCAATGTCTGGCAAACAACCTAATACAATTTTCACTTATCAATGTGCATCAATGGCGAAGGCAATTAGAATGATATTTCCAAGATCAAGTCATCATCTTTGTTTGTGGCATATCTACCAAAATGCTGCAAAACATCTTAGTCATGTTATCACTAACCATTCTCAATTTCTTTCAGACTTTAAGAGTTGTATATATGAAGAAAGATCAGTGGCTCATTTTAATATGAAATGGGAACAGTTGTTGGCTACTTACAAACTTCAAGATAATGCGTGGATCCAAAACCTATATTTATTAGTGAGAAATGGGCTACTATCCACCGCCGTGATTCTTTTTGTGCTGACATAACATCAACACAAAGAAGTGAAGGTATGAATAATATTTTCAAGAAAACTTTTTGTCGGAAACTCTCAATTTCGGAGTTATTACAACAATGCGACATATTTATTGGCCGTCGTCATCGAAACGAGGCATACGAGGATTACAAGTCATGCAGTACAAATCCGAATCCCTATGTGTCTAGTTTGCCAATGCTAAAAACTACCGCTGAAAATTATACAAGGAATTTGTTTTCTGATTTTGAGGAGGAATTTAAAAAACAATTTCCACTCTCATGTGCATTAAAACATCAAGAGGGACCAACCAGGACTTATAGTGTAACAGTATTTGATCGCAATGAGGACGAAGCTAAGGTGGTATTTAGTTCAGATAATTTACATTCATCATGTTCTTGCCAGATGTACACCTGCGTAGGTATACTATGCATTTAGGTTAGAGGATTTGAATTCAGCATGTCCATCTATTTTATATTTACAATATTTCCCTAACCATGTAGGTATGTTATGCAAGCATATTCTACGAATCTTTATGTAACGCCCTGGTTTTTGGACCGTTAAAAGCATTTTAATAAAAATCCTATTTTTCAAAAATCTTTGGATCTTTGTGTGAACAATTAAGGACCCATGTGCCAAGGTCTCAATTAAATTCTCCTTTAAACCCCCAAAATTCCCCAATCCAAAATCACGATCCAAAATTTAAATTCTCGAATTCGAAATTTTACAATTCAAATTCCCCTCTTGATAAAATTCTCCTTATTCTATCCTTCCAGAGAAAATCAAAACTCCATCAAAAACCTCTTATCAAATCTCAGGACCAAATTTCAAAAATTTTGAAATTCAAAACCTCCCTGAAATTCCACCTTCTTTTCTCCTAAACCAAATCCCAAATATGCAAATCCAATTCAAAGGGATATAGCATCATTCAAATTTCAGTCCAAAAGTATCCCCAGAATTTTATGAATCCAAAATTCAAATTTTGACACTCAAAAACTCTCCAAAATCCCAAAAACCATCTCTGAAAAATCCCTGGGAAAAAGATAAATGCTACTGTTCTAGTAGGCCGCCCCCCTCTCTCTCGGCCTGCTCAGTCTCTCCTCTCTTTCCCTCTCTCACTGCGCGGCCCAGCCCACAACTCCCTCGGCCTCCCCTCACCTGCACCCACTGCCAACCGGGCCCCGTAGCCGCGCCTCACTTGTGCCCGCTGCCACCCCGGACCCACGTGTCAGCCGTGTGCACGCCACGCGCTCGGCTGCGCCCCACCTCCTCCGGCCGACATCAAGGGCCCACCTATCGGCTATGTGGCCGGCAGCCGCCTGGCCACGCCCGAGCGGCCGTCTCCCTCCTCGGCCTCCGCTCCTCTTGCCCGCAGCCTATTTGGCATTTTGCCTACGTGACCTCGCAACATCGCCATTGTCTCGTCACGTCGTGTTAGTCAACCACCACCGTCCCGGAGCTCCCTCAACCTCCCCATCGTCCCCTCGTGCCGTGCCGCACACCACCCGAGCCGTCTCGGCCGACGTAGCTGCCCTGCCACGCCGTGTACCGTGCCACTGCCATTGCCGCCACGCTCGAATCTCGCGCCACAGTCTTCCCCGTTGTCCCCTAGCGCCACTTTCCCACTATAAAACCCGATAGCCTCCTCCCCTTCCCCACCGTGGCCGCGCCACTCACCCCGCCGAGCCAGCTCGAGCCCGAGCTCGGCAAGCTGCCACCGCCGTGGCATTTTCGGTGAGCTCCCCTCTCCAACCTTCTCCTCTCTTCCAAATTCCGAGCTGCCACACCCCAACGCCGTCTCCGATCCAATCCACCCCCCCCCCGAGCCCTTCCGTCGGCGTTCCACCGCTGTCGCACGTCAATCCTCTCTCCCCGACCGTCTCTGGATGTTGCCACCAGCCGCCGTCGCGCGTCATCCGGTCAATCCGAGTTGGTCATCGCGCTCATCTCCTTCCCCGCTCCCCGACGCCGTGCTCCGCCCGCCGCCGTTTGGCCGATCGCCGTCGGGTGCCGTGCAACGTCGATCTCCCTTGGCCCTTCTCTTTCTCTCTTACTCTCTCCCTGTTTCTCTGCCAATGGCCCCTGTCCTCCCCCTATGACCAGAGGGCCCCACTGATGAGTGGCCCTCACCCCATCTATCTCTCTGACATGTGGGCCTGCTGACATAGGCCCCAGCCTCCTTCTCGTCTCTTAACCCTCTAACATGTGGGCCCCACCCAATAAAGTGCACAGTGATACCCTCCATGTGGGCCCCCATGTCATCCTCTGTCACGTCCAGAAATTCACCAGAATTTTCAAAGCTAATTTGTGCAATAAATCCTCGTCCAGAAATTAGCCGAGGTACACAAATCGACAAATTGATAAACATAACCAAGACGATAAACGGGAAATACTTACAAAAAAAGACACTTAGTCCTCACACAGAAGAAACAGCAGTGGAACGGAAATCCTATCATAGCTTCAGCACCAAGGCATAGGCAGCTTAACTAGGATATAAACCAAACACCAAACTTCTTCTCCTCGCGAATCTTTACTCTGATGATTGCAATAATGCAAGATTGAGTAGCACCCACCGTACTCAATAAGCTACACATGAAAATGCAAAACAATACAATAAGATTCCAAAGGGAAGGCATAATATGGCTTATTTGCATAAAACCGCATTTAAAACATTTGCATTTAAAAGCATTGCAAAACAGTGTAGTTTAATTAATAATCAATATTAAACCAACCACTGAACAGCGCTCCAACGCAGTTCAGGCCTAAACCACAACCTCCAAACTAGAGCTATCAAGTTTCATCATTTATCATTATTATTGAATAGTATAGGACTAATCACAGAAAATATTGCTAAGCCCGCTCATTAACCGTGGGCACAGCTATTCGAATAGTTTTACTCTGGCCAGAGGTGTATAACTTTACCCATAAGACACAATCTCAGCATCATGTCAGCCATGCGTCGCGATACCCGAAAGTACCTGAATAGAGATTGTGATATGACACTTCTTATAACACACCCAACAGAAAGAGCACCGGCCAAGTCCCTAGTAGAGGTGGCCCAACCTCCAAGTGAGAGAAACTCTTGGCTCCTAAACATGAGCTTATTAGTACTGCCATAGTAGATTTATTGACACTATCACCTAACAACTAGACACACTATGGTGCCTCCTGTTGGGACATGCTACACTATAAGTCCAGTCGTTGCTCATTCTAGCTTGTGGTTAGTGCGGTAAATGCTTCGCAACAAGTAGTCCACGAACCGGTCCTTAATTGTCATGAGCACCACTAGCATCATCACCATACCAGGTACTCATAACCCACCATTCAGTCAAGTTTTAGTTAATTAACCAACCACGACCAACTGTCGTGAAACAATAACCATAGTCCATTAATTATCAATAAGTGAATCATTAGTTTGCCACATAAAATGACGCTAAAGTTTCTAGACATGGCTAAGCAGAACCTAATTAATATAGCTAGATCATTAGTTAGACCTCTAGCTAGTCCATATTAATTACTCAGGATATCATGGCATATGTATCAATAACAAAATGGCCATAATCAAGGAATATAGGATATAAATACCCATAATAATGAAATTCAAAAGCGTTGCATGCAATATCGTTAAAATAAAATAGTTTTCACAAATAGGATCAACATACTCAAGGAGATTGTCGTGTGACTTACCTTGTAATAGAAAAGTCTTCGCTTGACCTCTCGAACTCTTCCGCGAACTTCGCTTCCTTCTGAAACGGCAGAAACGACTGACTACACGTAAAACGAGAAAAAACCCTAAGAAAATTCAAATAAATAGTACATAAAAAGTACATAAATTAGTAGATCATGATTTTAGATGAATTTAGGAAGAAGAACGGGTCAAATCGGAATTCGGATGGAAAAGATATGGCCCTCGGAAGATTGAATTCAGGGAAAATCCGAAAAGAAATTGAAAAGAATATTTACTGGAATATTCTCTGGGATTTCGGATTAAAATTAATATTTTTGACTGCACACAATAGTGAGGCCCACTGTCATAGACTTGGTTTACAGTGGAATTGGTCCATGGATCAAGGGATAGGTAGCTTTGGTGGACTAGCTAAGGTATACTGCCACGTGGTCAGAGGTGATGATATGGCAGCTACAGTGGATGCTGACTCAGCCTTTAGGGCTGACGTGACAAGTGACTGGATTAAAGAGATCCAACGGTTGAGATTTGCTTTGAGACGTTTAAAGGGAATTGGACGGATTGGATTTAATCTCGGTGATCCAACGACTTGGATTGAGCCCTAGGGTTTTATGAAGATCCGATGGTGGAGATCAATCGGGGTGCTGTTCACGGGGCCCACCGGGCAGCCACAAGAGGGGGAGTGCCTACGGGGCCCATCCGTCAGCATCTAGGGACGGGAGCTCGGGCGCACGGGCCATGGCACGGCTCCAATGTTTGGCGAGATCGGGAGGGCGGCAGCGAAACCTGGCGGCAAGGGCGGCGACCGTCGGCGGGAGCGGCGACCCAGGGGTGGCGCGATGGCGTCGGCCTGGAAGATGGCGGCGCACGGGCTCTAGACGAGGGGTGGCAACGGATGCCGAGGGGCGCCAGAGTGGGAAAAAGGATGACGGCAGGATTGGAGCTCACCAGTGGGTGCAAGCGAAGGCGGCGGCGACGACGACCGCGACAGTGGCGGCGCTCGGCTGAGGAACGGCGGCACGGCTAGGGCAAGCGCGCGGCGGAGGCACGCACTAGATGCAGGGGCGACGGCGGCTAGGGTGTAAGGTGACGACGCTAGTGCATGCAGGGGGCGACGACCACTATTTAAAGAGGAGGGGGCTAGGGCGGCGGTGCTGGTGGCAGGCACCGAGAAAAGCGGCGGCGGAGGCGGCACGAGGTGGTGGCGGCGGCGGTGGTGGTGGGTTGTCTCGGCGCAGGCCAGGGCTGTGCCAAGGAGCGGCATAGGGTAGTGCCAGGCTGGGCTCTAGTCAAGAGAGAAAGAGAGAGAGAGTCCAGAGGAAGAAGAAGATAGGAAGGAGGGAGATAATCAGTAGAGAATAGGAGGAAAAAAAAGGAGAAGAGGAAAAGTTAAAAAGGAAAGTGAGAAAAGGTGGAGAGGAAAAATAAAGGGTTTTTCGGAAAATTCCATTTTCATAAAAATTGGAATTTAGAAATATTTGTGAAATTTGAGTTATATTCTGAAATTAAAAATTGTGGGTATATTCGAACGTTGGGATATTCCGGGTATCAGGAGATATATATATAATTTGCAGGAAATTGGGAAATGAAATATATTTAGTGGGAGTCGGACAACAGAGAATATTTCAGCGAGGAATATGTAGGGAATAGAATATCAGAATATTTTGGGAATTAGAAAATTGAAAGTTATTTTGCAGATGTCGAGAAAGCGGAATATTCGAGGAATATTTGAACTTCCAAGATATTAGGATATTTTGAGGATCCGGAAAATTAGAATATTTCCTAGGAATTGGAAAAAATGAAACATTTAGAATATTATTAAATAAATTGGTGAGAATAGTTTATGGAGACTGAATTTTGAGCCACTCAGAGGATGTCTGGGGATTTGGATTTATTTCGACGAAAAGGAATTTCGAGGGAATCCAGGACTTATTATAAAAGGAAAATGATATCTCGGATAACGGGAATCTCGAATTGGGAATTCAAAGGAATTTTAGGGTTTCGAATTCGGCTCCAGATATTGAATAAGAAGAGAACACGGGTCTAAGTCAAAGAGACAGATAATACAATAGGAAAAGAATAGGATCTGTTTTTCTATTTAGTTAATTATTGAAGTGATCTTTATTTCATTTAAATTAATTCTGGAGCTCCAAAAAATCCGAGAAAATTTTAGAGAGTTTATTAAATCATGGGGAATTTACCAGAAGCAAAAAACCACCATGAAACACAAGGTAAATTTATTATTATAAATACTTAAATGCGTAAAATATTCCAACAAAACCCACGGAATATAAAAGCATCCAAGCATTTAATTAAAATTTCAACTTGGGATTTTTAAGGTTGGAAATTTCAAAATTTTATTCAAATACTTTCACAAACAACTTTTTTAGTGTATTCTTGTATTTCCATTTACCCAAAATAACTTTTAATTAGAGCAATTTTCAGGGTGTGACATCCTCTCTCCCGAAGACTCTAACATGTGGCCCCTCTTTTTCTCTCTCTGACATGTGGTCCTTCTTTCTATGTGCCACTTACATATGGGCCCAATACCACTTCATCCCTCTATATCCATGACAAGTGGGCCCCATGTATATTAACCCATCCCTCTTTCTTACCTATGGGCCCTCCCTGTCATTCCCTCTCCCTCTTCACCGACATGTGGGCCCCACTATGTTATGCCCGATTTTTTAGGAAATTAAATAAATTAATTAATAATAAATTTTCCAAAATTTATATTAAATTGTAAAGTAAATCAATTAAGTAATGGAAAAATGGGAAATAAAAATTTCTTTAATAAATCATTGTCAAAATCATTTTTAATAAATTCATTGTGTGCAAATAACCTCTCTGAAATTTTCTCGGATTTTTCGGAGCTCCAGAATTAATTTAAATATCATAAAGATCATTTTCAGTAATTATTTAAACAAATTCTAAATTCCTTTTCTCGATTTGTTCTTTGTGTAATCCCTTTGTACCCTTCTTTTCTACCCGGACTCGGGCTGTCGTTCCCGAATCCCTAATTTCCTAAAACGACTTTGAAAAATCCCCCAAAATTCAAAATCCGACAGACTCGAATATATTCAATTCCTTTTTATTGAATATCCATTATTTTCCCTTTTGATTTAAATGCCCTTGGTCCATAAAATTCAATCCCAGATATTCGGAATTTTTCCAATTCCTAGATCCCATAAAATATTTTCGAGATTTTCATTCCCGAAAACAATACCAAAATATTCCAAATATTCCAATATTCCAAATATTTCCCCAAATTCCAATATTCCAAAATAACCCTTGGATTCCCTAAATACCCCAAATTCTAAATTTCTCAATTTGGCATTTTTCCAAAAAAAACCCCTTTGTTTTTCCTTTTTTCTCTCTCCCTTCTCTTTTCTTTCCTTTTTTTTTCCTTCCGTTCCTATTCTTGTTCCTCCCGGGCCTCCTCCCTCCTCTCTTCTTCTTACTTCTTTTCTCTCTTTCTCTCTTCGGCTGGGGCCGAAGCCGCATGGGCCTGAGCCCTCTTCGGCCGAGCCGCTCTGCCCGAGTTCCTGCCCCGGTCCACCGTTGCTGTCTGGCCCATCCCGAGCCGCGCTGCTCTCCGTGCCGCCCTTGGACTCTAGACGCCACAGCGGCCGCTGCCAAAATCGCCCGTGCCGCCGCCGGACTCCCACCCGCCCCACCATAAATAGCCGCTGCGCTCTGCCCCCTCGCGTGCCCTAGCCGCCGCCGCCCGAGCCGCTTCTGCTCGCATCGCGCCGCCCACGCTAGTGCGCCACCGCTCGGCACCTGAGCCGCCGCCGCCGAGGCCATCGTTGTCTCTGCGATCCCTGCCGCCAGTGAGCACCGTTTTCCCCTCGGCTCGGCATCGTCGCCGTCGTCTCCTCTACACCCGCACCCAGCGCCTTGACTTTTCCCCCTCCACCGTGTGCTACCGCCGAACGTCACGCTGTGGCACCATCGTCACCGTCGTCCTGCCGCGGCGCCTCGCAAAGTACCGCCTCTGCCCGCCGAACGTCGCCGTCGCGCCAGTGAGCGCCCCTTGGCCACGCCATGGGCACAGGCTTCTGTCTACCCCGCTCAGGCCACTAACCGATCGTCCCCACCAAAGCTTCCCTCTTCTGAGGCTGACGTGTGGACCCCACCGGCCCCATCTCACTGTGGCTGCCATGTGGACCCCATACATAGTGTCCCGAGCAATCCTAGCCACCCGATATTCCAGATCCACCTTAGGCCGTTGGATTTCCATAAAGCCTGAAGTAAATCTCAACCATCCGATCTTCTAGATTCAATCTAAGCCCTTGATTTTCTGTAACTCGATCAGCCCACCATGTTAGCCCTAAAGCCACATCACCGGCCATCTCAGCTGCCACATCAGCTCTTCTGCCCACGTGTTGCCACATGGCTCTCTGTGTCATCCGATCCACCACCCCAGCTTCTCCTCTGTCCCATAAACCAAGTCCACATAAGCCCAATCAGTGACAATGGACCCCATGTGTCAGTTCCCTTTTAAAATAATTCCTTTAAATCAAAAATCCAGGGAATATTCTCGAGAATATTTTTTTCCAATTCTTTTTGGATTTTTTTCTGAAATTAAACTTTCGGAAGCCATATCTTTTCCGTCCGAACTCCGATTCGACCTGTTCTTCTTCCTAAATTCATCTAAAATCATGATCAACCTATTTGTGTACTTTTATGTACTGTTTGTTTGGAATTTCCTAGGGTTTTTCCTCGTTTTACATGTAGTATGTCATTTCTGCCGTTTCGGAGGAGCGCAAAGTCTGCGGAAGAGTTCGGAAGGATATTTGAAGACTTTTTGATTGCAAGGTAAGTCACACGACAATCCCCTTGAGCTTGTTGATTTCATTTGTGAAATCTATTTTGTTTTAATGTTATTGCATGAAATATTTTAAAATGTCATTACTACGGGTATTTATTATAAACTTAATATTCCTTTATTATGGCCATAAATTGCTATGGGTACCTTACCTTGATATCTTGGGTAATTAATGTTGACTAGCCGGATGACTATTTACTGATCTAGCTAGATTATTATGTTCTGCTTAGCCATACCTAGAAACTTTAGTGTCATTTTATGTGGAAAACTATTCATTCACCCTGATTAATTAACGATTAATGGCTATATTTTCACGACAGTTGGTCATGGCTGATTAATTAAACAGGCCAACTAAAACTTGACTTATGATGGGTTGTGCGCACATGGAATAATGATGTTGCTAGTGGTGCTCATGACAGTTAAGGATCAGTTCACGGACTACTTGTTACGAAGCATTACTCGTACTAACCACAAGCCAGAATGGGTAATGACGGGATCTAAAGTGTGATCCATTCAACCGGAGGCCCTACGGTGTGTTGTGGCTGTGTCAATAAGACCACCATGGCTACATCAATAAGTCCATGTTTTGGGCATTGGATTGTCTCCCTGTCTGGGAACCTGATCAGTTCATGCCGGAGATTGATGGTCTAGTGGGTGGCACTCTTGTTGTGCGGGTTTCATGGAGGGTCCTGTCACAATCTCCATTTGGGTACTTTTGGGTATCGCGACGCATGGCTGACATGATGTTGAGATTGTGTCTTGTGGGTAAATTGGTACACCTCTGACCAAAGTAAAACTATTCGAATAGCCATTCCCGCGGTTAATGGGGGGCCTAGCAATGTTTTTTGTGATTTGTCCCACATCACTTAATAATGGTGATAAATGATGGAAACTTGATAGCTCCAGTTTGGAGGGTTATGGTTTGGGCCTAAACTGTATTGCAGTGCTATTCAGTGATTGGGTTAATACTGATTAATAATTAAACTATATTGTTTTCACTGTTTTTAAATGCAAGTGTTTTAAATGCTGATTTATGCAAATAAGCCATACTATGCATTTCCTTTGGAATCCTGTTGCATTACATTGCATTTTCTAGTGTGACTTATTGAGTACGGTGGGTAGTACTCAGTCTTGCATTATTACCATCATCAGAGTGAAGCTTTACGAGGAGGAGAAGTTTAGTGTTTGGCTTATACCCCAGTTGAGCTGCCTGTGGCTTGGTGCTGAAGCTACGCTACTTGCCGTTCCGCTACTGTTTTCTTCTGTGTGAGGACTAAGTGCCTCTTTTGTAGGTATTTATCGTTATTTCATTTTGGTTGCATTTATCAAATTATCGATTTATGTACCTCGGCTGATTCCTGGCTGAGGATTTATTACACAAATTAGTTTTGAAAATTTTGGTAAATTTCCAAGCGTGACAACTGACCTGTGGCCCCCTTTACCCCCTTTCTCTCTACCATGTGGGCCAGCCCTACATCTCAACTTCTCTCTCTCTGACTAAGGGCCCCACCTATCAACCAAGGGAATATTCCCTTGGCATATTCCTTTTTCTAATTCAAATAAATCCTTTTTATTTCTAGGAAAATCCTTTAAACTTCAAAAATCCATATCTTTTCAACCGTAACTCCAATCGACCCTGTTCAAGTCTCAAATTTTTTCTAAAATTGATATCTACCTCATGGCACTATTAGTTAATAGTAATAATATTTTATTTCTAGGGTTTTGGGTGTTTATCTCTCATTACGCGTAATTGACGATGACGAAAATTCTTTTGGACGCGGATTCTCGAGGATTCTGAAGACGAAGTCAGAGGCAAGTCACTTCTTGAACATATTGCTCCCATTTTATAAAATATTTTTGTGTGCCATACTGCATTTTAGTGCGCACGTTAAACTGATTCGGCCTCGGTTTGTGGGACGAACCGACGAACCTACCTAGTAGTTGCAATAATCTGTAGGCTTGAAAAACCCTATTCCTTGTTGCTCCATCTCAGTGTTACCTCGGCATCCGTGCTCTATGAGCATGGATATCGACGGTTTCACTCAAATCAGATGTGTTGTCGAAATGGGAAAAATGTAGGTTTATAAAACCTTTTTGATTCGACACGCAGTGTCGATAAGTTTGCGAAAGAAGGAATGTTTGCGAAAACCCATGATGCAAAGTGATCGCCTAGGCAGAGATGCTTTGTATTCGCATATAAGGACCAATTCCTTAGGGAATTGCACTGATCATAATACAATGCGACTACACCGGCAGTATGGGACTCCCTAGCTAAGTATTTAGTTGGAACAGGGTTATCTCGCATACCAATAGATGTGGAACGCCGGGATAACGTGTTTGGCGGCATCTCAGGATTCTTGAGTAGAGCAAGGAAGGCAAGATTACCCAGTACTTGGTCTAGGAGTTTGGGGTAAATTGCAAGCCGAATGCTTGATTGAGTTTGGCACATCTATCAGGCATGAAGTACCCTAGGATGGCTACTGAAAGGACTTGTCGCGAACCTCCCCTGCTTGGCCAGTAAGGGAGTAAGCTCGCATCGTGTGGGGAAAACGTACACCTTTGCAGAGTATTGAACTGTTCAAACAGCCATGCCCACAGTCATGGACAATGTGAAGTGATTCCTCTAGCATAGCTTTGTTTTTATAAAAGGTTTACAAAGCATGTTTGTGGTTGGTAACCGTTACCAAAATCGACCAGGACGACCGATGGATGACCATTACGTGGTCTGAAACGGTCCTATGTGGATCGGGATGTCAGATGGTATCATAGTTTAGGCTTCTTGAGTAGAAGCAGTGTGTTGGTGATAAGATGGCTCTGGGAGCCAAAGTTGAAATGATGAGATGAATGAGGCCCTGAAAAGGACGAAAGTGAAAGGAAAATAATAGAGGAAATATGAGATAAGGTTTTGTCTTGAGGAGGACGAAAGAGAAAATAAACTAATATATGATATACACTAAACCGCTGTCGTGGTCCGACAACTAGAAACTTCAATCAATTAAAATTTGTTCGTTCGTTTGAGTTGTTGTAAAGCAATTCACGGATAGGATCGAAGCGAGAGCCTCTTCCCAGTTACAGATAGATCAACCCACACCTAGAGTTTTGGAAAATGTTTTAAAATAAAATATTTGCAAAATAAACCCTAGCCCTCCTTAGTGGCCTACATATTCACACTTTTCCTATGACTTGCTGAGTACGTCTGTACTCAATCCACTATCTTTCTCTCCTTCAGGAAAAGTAAAATTGAAGATTAGGGTTTCTTTTCTAATCCCAAGCTATTGCTTGTGGATTTGGTTCTCGCTGCGTTGTCATTTCGTTGCTAATGTTCTGTTTGAAGGTTGCTGCACAGGGCTTACCCGAAGTTGTAACTTATAAAGTTATAATAAAAATATATTCTAATTCTAGCTGCTATGGTACATCTGGGTTGACAGCGGGTACCAGCAAGGTTTCCTGGGACTGGTACCGCCAACGCGGTTCCGTGGGAGTTGGTTCACACTAATCTCCTGTAGTGCTTTCTCTCTGATATCACTATAGGTGGTGCTAGGGCCGGGGCGTTACACTTTAACTACAACAATGTTGTTGTCTTGCCACCACAATACATATTGACTAGATGGACAAAGTATGCGAAAAGAGGATCCTGTTCAGCTAAAGCATGTGTCACTAATGAAAGCCTAGAATCACGTTGCACACAAATTTCTCGGAAAACAATGTCTATAGCATTGAAGTGCAAAATTTCAAAAGAGGCTGTTGATCACTTTGAAAGCTGCATGGATAAAGTAGCTTCTGAAATAGATGAGTTACTAAGCAAAGTAAGTTTAGATGATGAGCTTCCTCAATGTACAATTGAGTGTATTAGAAATCGAGAATAGTGAATGATCTCTTTGTTGATTCCTTGTTTGATTACACTGTAGCATGTACATATATATACTTAGGAGGAGGCGTCAGATGCAACCGTTGCTGATAGATGCATTGGTTCGGGAGGGATAAACCTCCTCCTGAACCAGCGGTTACTGGCAATTTTGATCACATGTTTATTGTGTTCTAACACTCCCCCTTGATCAATTACCATCTGGTAATCTTCCTTGAATCATCACTTGGAAAAACTCCTCAAAAAAACCCTATGGGAAAAACTTGAGAAGAAACCATTGTATAGATATGCCATTAAAACTCCTTTAAAACCCAATGGGAAAATAAGGAGAAAATGATATGACATATATATGAAATCTCACTGAGAAAACCTTATAGAAGTAAAAACTCATGGAGAATGATTATAACCATAGGGTCATAATCTAGTATAACTTCTCTAAAACCATATAGGAAAATATGAGAAATTAATATATATCATTGATATCTCCTCAAAAACCCCTGTGGGGAAAATAAAGATATGATATATTTATTTATGTATTTATTTACGCTGTTATATTGCCTCATTTAAAACCTCTATTAAAGAGGAAAAAAGAGTACAATATTTTCTTTGGACAGGTTTAGTCTAGGAGATTGACTCCCCCTGACTCTTGCAAATCACGGAGTTGTCGCATACCAATTCCTTTAATATATTTCTAAAAAATGGAATCTGGTAAGGACTTAGTAAACAAGTCTGCGAGGTTATCGCAGAATTTAGTTTGCAAGATACTAATTTCCCTATTTTCTTGTAATTGATGTGGGGAAAATAGTTTTGGGGCAATATGCTTGGTGATATTGCTCTTTATGTAACATGTCTGCATTTGAACAACGCAAGCAGCATTATCTTCATAGATAATAGTAGGTGATTCAATAGAACCAATACCACATGATTGTTGGATGTGGTTAATCATTCTGCGAAGCCATACATATTCACGTGATGCTTCGTATAAGGCAATTATCTCAGAATAATTAGTGGATGTAGCCACTAGAGTCTGTTTAGAGGACTTCCATGAGATGGCTATTCCACCATGTAAAAATACAAAGCCGGTTTGTGATCTGGCATTGTGGGGATCTGATAGATAACCAGCATCAGTATATCCTATGAGATCCATATTTTTGTTTTTATTGAAAAACAAACCGAGATCAGGAGTGCCTTGGAGATATCTAAGGATATTCTTTACTTCCGCCCAATGGCGTTTAGTTGGAGCTGCGCTATGTCTAGCTAGAAGATTTACCGCAAATGCAATATCCGGCTGGGTGCAATTTGCAAGGTACATTAGTGCTCCAATGGCACTGAGATACAGAACCTCTGGTCCCAGTATCTCTTCACCTTCATCTTAAGGTCTAAAAGGATCTTTCTCCCTGTCAAGAGATCGAACAACCATTGGGGTTTTCGATAGATATGACTTGTCCATATTTAATTTCTCTAATATTTTCTGGACATAGGCGGCTTGATGTATAAGTATGCCTTTTGGAAGGTGCTCAAGTTGAATACCTAAGCAAAATTTGGTTTTACCCGAATCCTTCATCTCAAACTCCGTCATTAGATGATTGCGTGCTTCATCTATATCTTGTGCGTTGCCAATGATGTTTAAATCATCAACATATACTGAGATTATGCAGAATCCTGTTGAGGACTTCTTGATGAATACACATGGGCAATCATCATTGTTGGAGTACCCTTTTTTCAAAAGGAACTCACTGGGAAATTGAGTGAATTTTGTTGAGAAAAGGCTAGGAGGATCTTGTGCATTTGTGGAGGTCGCGGATTGGCTGCTTAGGATTTATTTCTCTTGGAGGAAAACCTCCTAGACGGTTAGGCGTCTCCTGCGAGCTTTCTTTTTGTTGTGGATTGTCCCGAGAAAGTTTGTGAAGGTTAATCTCACCTCCGCAAGGAAAAGAGGTAAATTCTAGTGGATACCAAGTTTGATCTTTGTGGTCACTTGGTGAGGAAAGGGGTTAATTGAGACCCAGCTCTTTGGAGCTCCTCAACGGAGACGTAGGATCTTTGTGATCCGAACTTTGGGGCCTACGCTCGTCTCCCGCTCGCTCTCTCCCTACGCTTGGGGCCCGCGCATCAGAGCGCCTCCCGCTGACACGGTTACGGCGCACTGACGGGGAGGCCATTCACCGCCCTGGGCCATGGCGGTTTTTAAATACCGCCCTGGCCCACGGCAGCAAGAGGTTACTTCTGCAAAAAAACAAAATCAAAAATTAGTTTTGTAAATTAAAAAAAATTAAATTAGTAACAGTAAAAACTCCACAGTGGGGGGTGTTAATGGGCCTTGGCGGCCGGCCCATTCGGGCGGTATAGATGGGATGGGGGGCGGGGGGGGCCACTGTTCAACCGCCGCCGTCGCCACCATGGGACGCGGCTTCTCCAGCCGGCGCGGCCGGCCAACGCCGGCGCCGGCGAGAGGCCGTCTACCCCCGGCTGCTTCCCCGTCTTCCTCTAGTCCGTTGAGGATGACCCCCCCGACGAGGAGTCTTCCTCCACGATGAAGCCATTGGAGGGCATTTTGGGCGCCGGCGACGGGCGGTGGAGGCCGGGACGCCGGTTCGCCGCGGCGCCGGCGTGGATCCGCCGGCGGTAGAGGGGACGAGCACTCCGGCGAGCGGCCAAGGTCCGGCGCACGTCGGCGGCTTGGGCCGCCGTCCTTCCTCTCGGCGCGCTTCCTTCGGCACGGGCGGCACGCGGCGCCGGCGTTCCAGCGACAGGCAGCGCAACTGAGTCGGCCGGGCGCAGGGTCACCGGTCCTCTGCGCGAAGTGCCGCCGGCGACGGACAGCGCGACGGAGTCGGCCGGGCGCGGGGCTTTAGGGGTGACGCGCGGCGTCGCGATTTTCTCCCGCGGCCTTGCCGGCATCGGCTTGCTGACGCCGTGCTCCGCCCACGGTCAACGACGCTTCGGTGTCGACTGGTGCCCGGTGGCGATGAGGTTCCTCTTCGGTGGTGGAGGTGGTGCCGCAACGGGAGCCTCGGCGCGGGCGTGAACAGAGTCCACGGCGGCTCCTACAGTGGCGGCCTCCACTTGCGACTGCGCCAGTGTCCGTGCCATGCCGGAACGGCAACGCTCCACAGCGGCACGAACCCGGTGGCGAGCCTGCGTCCGTCGGCTTCCGAGCCTTTCTCCAGGACAGCCACGAAGAAGATGGCGAAGGATATCACCAAGGGATTGGATGAGGACATCACGCCGCGCATTGCTGTACGGTGGTGTTCACAAAGGTGAAATTCTTCAATGTCATCTATACCTGTTTTGCCTTTCCTTCCTTCTTCTTTTCTGTCTCTTTGGCCTTCTCTTGCCCAGTGGAGATCAAACGTGACTGATAACGTATTAGAAATCAAGAATAGTGAATGATCTCTCTGTTGATTCCTTGTTTAATTACACTGTAGCATGTACATATATATACTGTAGGAGGAGGCGTCAGATGCAACCGTTGCTGATAAATGCGTTGGTTCGGGAGGGATAAACCTCCTCCTGAACCAGCGGTTACTGGCAATTTTGATCACATGTTATTGTGTTCTAACAGAGTGCACTAAAGGTGTTGCAAAGACATGTGTCTCTTTTAGAGTTCCGTCACACAAAAAAGGGTCCAATTTCTAAAAGATAAAAAAAGTGTACTTGATAGAGGAAGCAATACTTCAACTAAGAGGACAAGAAAGAAAGGTAAGTTCTCTGAGCTAAATTATGCTATGCCACCCCCACCCCCCCTTCCCTATGTGTTACTCTTAAGTAATAATGTTTTTCCTTCTCTGTTTTAATTAAGCTCTTCACAGGAAGAGATGTAACGCCATCAGAAAATACATACACAGATGGCCCACCTTTGATTCAGGAACCACTCCAATCAAATACATGTGAAGATAGCACAATGCTAGTGAGGACAAATGCCATGCATATAGAAGATTCTTCGTTTAAGTTCTTTCCTGCTGTCCAATCAAATACATGTCCAAATAGCACAATGCCAGTGAGCACAAATGCCATGCAAGATTCTTCCTTGATGTTCTTTCCTGCTGTCCAAGGAGAGTTTACAAATTTGCTATTTCAGCAACACCCAGAAACCTCAGGGTTGATCATTCCTCGGAGGATAGATTTTGACAAAAGCACGAGTTGAGTAATATACAAGTGTGACATGCATATACGGCGGTTATGTCATTAGACAAA
This sequence comes from Oryza meyeriana var. granulata, assembly GCA_003991445.1. NCBI lineage: Eukaryota > Viridiplantae > Streptophyta > Magnoliopsida > Poales > Poaceae > Oryza > Oryza meyeriana. Next base: position 77,450 of record RYFJ01000357.1, read on the forward strand.
CAAGTTTGTAATCCGATAATTCTTGGTATCACAATATTCCATTAATGCCCTGCTTATATGCAAACTACATCCGAAGTAAAATTTGTGTAAGTTTTGCTCTCACGCACGCATGATTTGCAAACTATTGATTTTACTATAGTTACTCTCTCTGGTCATAAATATATGACTTTTGGCATAAGTTACGGTCTTTGGCCACGCTTTTTTATTAGAATAAATTTATAAAATATACTAACAAATTTGTCATATTATAAAAATACCTTACAAGATAAATCTGCACGCATTGTATTATGTTTTCAAACTAAAAAAAAGTTTTAATTTTATTTTGTAGTCAGTTTTAAAATTTTGATAAAAAAATATAGACTATATATTTTTAACCAGAGAGACTATTTGTTTAATATACTGATATCTTGGCATAAGAAAAGTATATCTTTTGCTAAACCCCATATTGTACATTTTATGCACTGTGAATTGCTCGTTTTCTATAACAATAAAGCAACAAGTATTTCCTTGACGTCTCGTAATTAATAATGCAAGGTATCCGTAGAGTGAATTTTGATAATATACCATTAAATTTGCACTCCTTTAGTTTTTTATTGCTCAATCTATACATCTTTGATAAAATAGGACCGGGGCCACGAATTTTTGATTTTTATCACTTTCTTCACTTTTTCTCTATTTCTGAAATTTCTTTTGATTTTCTTTTTTATTTCTAATTTTGTGGACGAAATTGCCCCTAGTCGCACGTGACAGAAAACACACGGAGCAAATCAAAATTCGCATGGCTGCCAGCCGAGGCCGATTCCTGCTTGCCCGACTGACCCGACGCCAGCGCCCTCCGCCCGCCGCCGCCCATCCAACAGGTTTGCGGGATCTGCAGTTTGAATAGCCTGTAATGGATTAATATCTGATACCTGTAACATGTACAATTAATTAGCTATAGCCTGCAAAATACAAACCAAGTTTTATCCGGAAGTTTCAGGAAACACATACAGACCAATCAGAACCAAAAGCCAGATGTGCACCACCATCTAATAGTGACCGAAAAGAATAGGAGCTTCGCTCAGCTCGTTCTATCCCAATTTTCTTTCCAGCAGAATTGGCATCATCCAATATATGATCAGGCTGCCAAATAATAAGCATATCTTAGGGCTCCGGTCGGTGGCGGTGGTGGCAGGGACAGGCCGGGGCCTGGCGGCGCAGGGGCTAGGCGGCGGCGGCAGCGGCGGCCGGGGGCGCTGGCGTCAGGTCGTTCGGGCAGGCAGGCGTCAGGGGCTGGGCGCCGGGGCCGGGCGGCGGCGGCGGCCGCTGGCGTTGGGTCAGTCGGGCAGGCTCGGCTGGCAGCGATGCGCAGGAGGAGCCCGACTGATCGTCTGTGGCTGGTTTTGAAAAAAGAATTTAATTTTGATAAATTGAATTATTTTTAGAACAAAGGCATTGAGTTTTAGCAGGGGTAGGAGTTCTACTTTTTGTTTGTATTGGAGGTTCTAAGTATAAATAGATAAGAGATTGAGGTCTTAGAAATTAATCTCTAAACAAGAAAAAGTTAGGGTTAAGCTTTAAGACAGAGTAGTGTTTTGTGTGTATTTTATAAACACATCTTGATGTAATAAAATTGACCTAATTCAATAGTTTGTTAAGTTGTCTGTTTGTTTTTTTTACTACTCAGCCCTCTCTCTCATACGTTAGATTTAGTTCTTGTGTTCCATCTTATAAGTTTAAGATAAAACACTATAACCTAAAACATAACTAACTCGTATACGATAACATATATAACAATACTTTTATAGATTTGACCATGGTTTATTTACCATCGTAATTTTCACACTTATTCATTTATCGTTTGGGATCAGTCAAACATCATGTATTGAGGGGGTGGTAAGGGCCCGTATTAACTATCCTAAGATTAGTTTGGAGTTGAACTCTGACAGGAAAGAATTGAAAATGTGATTAAGGATGGCCGAAGTACACTGCCTAGTCTCCATCTGCTAAATTGGCACACACAAAACTGCAGTTCTACTCTGCCTGAAGACCTACTTACAGAGTGAGGCACACTACTACTACCACACAAAAAAGGGAAATCTGTACACAACCAAACCAACTGACCACGACAGTACTCACATAATCACATATTGGAACGGCCATTTTTAGGCTTGCCATCAGGTTGATTTCAGCATGTCCAATCCGAACTTGACCTGAAAAATGAGCAGACAATATTTAATTCCACTGACAAAAAGCCTTTGATCTTTGTATGATGAATTCAGAATCAGTGCAAGGCGCTACTGCTAACCATCATGGAATGGATATCATCAAGGACGGGCCGAAGCAACTTTGCGAGCTTTTGGATCTCCTCCTTCAAAGCAGCACAATCTTGGCACTTGCCAATGAGCAAGGTGATGAACATCTTCCTGTCAGGAATGAGCTTCATCGCGATCTGTTCAGCAAGTTTATCATAAACCAAGTGCGATGGAACGATCGTTTTCGACAAAATCGATGCCCCAAGATTCAGTAAACCCTGACCTTATAGGCTGCTGAGGAGATCCAGCCGTGCCATGGCTTTAGAGTGACCATGTATGCAGCTTCTACAAGTTGTGGAAAGCTCTGCTGATCAGAATCCTCCTCCAATCTCTGTAATAGTGCAATAGTCAAATCCATGGATCTGGTGAGGTTAGAAAAGGTAAATACCAATGAGAAGAGGCATTTAAGTAGGCTATTTATAGCACATTTTATAATTAATCTCTGAAACAGATTCGGCTGCTGGAGGTCGGGGTGAGGCGAGCTCAAGCTCACGCACGGCCACCGCCATCGCCGGCTCGTTAGATCTGCCACTGCTGCCGTTTCGCTCCTCGGCGGTGGCTTGCTTGCCTGCTCCGACTAGCCTCACCGTCACCTCGGGTCCTTCAGTTCGTCGACCCTCCTCCGCTAGTGTTTTGGAGAGTAAAGATAGAGGGGGAAGGATTGGGAGAAAATTTGCATGGCAGGTTGGCCCACGAGCATTTTTTGTTTTTTTCTGGTCAGATGTTACGTAGATTGACAACTCAGCATGGTGGACCAGTCAATGTGACACGCCACGCTAGCCGAAACCACTATTAAAATCGTCAAGCAACTTGATTTGCATCGGTTTTAAAAGTTAAGACGCTCTATATCTGATTTTGCAATTAAGGGACGTGAATGAAACTCGACTCATATTTTAGAGATATAAACTATACTTTTTTCAAACTGAAACTAGCAACATTTTTCCATGTTTGTTGGCACAGAAATACAGTGGGCCAAACAAAGGCCCAAGCCACCCCTTTTGAGGGAGACCCACAGTCCGACTCCTACTATAGGTTGAGGCCAAGGACATTCGAAACGGTCTCGGACAAGGTAGATGCTACAAATTGATACGAGGCACCACAACCAAGAGAGCCATCAACGCCGATGGAGAACCTATTCGTTCGGACAATGGCGACGACAAGTATTTCCGGTGGCATAGGTCGGACGAAGAACAAGAACCAAAAACCTGTTATGGCCATAGAAAGCCATTTTACTACTTTAGTATTACTAGTACAGCCCTACAAAGGGCATTCAACTACACTACTACGAGTTAAATACTTCAGAGATCATGGTATTAAAGGTTTTTAGAGAGGGTGCACTTTTCTACACTGTGTTAAATACTTCACTATCAATATGAGGTTGGATCTACCATTTGGTTTCCTCCCATATCTCACTCACTCCTAATATATATCAAATGATTTTGGTTAGAAGTACTGTAGCCATCCCACCTCTCTAGCCTACTTGTTTGCCTTATCATGCAACTATGTACTATTAGTTGTGGATTTCATGTTAGTATATATAGCAGTTGTAGATTGATGAATGCTAAAACCTGTGGGTGCATTTATCATCCTACAATAACGACCAGTCCATGCTACTTTATCATATTTATCCATTTTTTTGCTTAGAGTTTTTCCCTACTTGTTTCATGACTAGCTAGTATTGAGTTGTGATCTACAATAGTACGTTTGTATGAATGGCTGGGAAGAATCGGAGAATGAAATACATGTTTCTACCTACCAATGCTTAAAATAATGTCACACTTTTATTAATTTCTCAAAGATGTAGAAGCCATGTTTCAAATCAACTACATGAACAATGTTCCTGGTATTAAATAGCTTTTGTTGACTTATACTTGAGTTAAAGGTAATTTATACCTTAGTGAGTGCAAGAGATGATAACGAGTAGGATCAGGCTCAGCTGGAGTAGGATCATATCCGGCGTGTGCCCGTTTCCATTATGGAGCAAAATAGTGTGCTTATGCATGTGCCCAGCACCAAAACTCAACGGGTGCTATGATCTTTTTTTTTTTACAACATGCGAGTAATATATCTGCTGATAGATAATTAAACAGAGACCATTACAATTCACAAGCAAGCAAATATCATCAACAGTTCAACACAAGCATTCAACAATTAAATTAAACCATAGTAGAAAGAGTCAGACCGGCCATCGAGCCACGTAGGCTCTAGGTTCGCTAGGCCAGCGGTCAGACTGTCGGTTTGTCTGGCTCAATTGAAGGTCAAAAACCGGCATTTATGCCGCGATTTTCCTTTAAAGATCAACATGTTAGTTGCTCAGCTGCCTAGCCAAACAAGAGTTTTCCCTGTGCTCACATGTGAATTACATGCGACAAATGGATTGGAGACTTGTGAGCTGGGCCAAATTCAATGATGAACATGTATATCTGGGTTAGATATGGGTTACCCATAGACATAGAACAAGATCCTAGCCGTGTTCGTTTAGAGATCAGGTATCCATCAGTCGACCGTGCCTCCATAGGCATAAAATCTAACCCATACCCACATCCATCAGACACGATACCCATAGGTACCCAGACGCACGGGTCAAATATGCATTCCTTGTGAGTGCATATAGAATAATCTAAACTCTTTTGTGGTAAATTTAGAGGAAATTAAATACCAGGAAAGCTTCTAGGCGTGCGTTTGCCCGAGTTGTAACTGTCCCGTGTGAACAGTAAAAAATTAAAAAATCGAGTAAACTTTATACCACTAATTTGAAACTTTCATCTCTAATGTTAAAACTTTCAACTCAAATTTAAAAACTATCAACTAAAAATTTTAAAAAATCTACTCAAAATTTGAAAATTTCAACCTAAAATTAAAATTTTTAATTAGATTTTTGAAACTTTCAATTTGAAATCTAAAACTTTTACTCTGCTTATCTATGTATTATTTTATAATTAAAAATTATTAAGTACTATTAGTGGTAATTAGAGAAGTGATTAGTGTTAATGATAGTTCTTAGAGACTTTGTACGGCCGCCAGCCACACCCAACAAATACACCATACCGAACAATGACGCCATCACGAAGAGGCGCATTCGGATTCACTTCATCCTTCCGCCACCTTGCGTTGTGCGTTGTGAGACCCACAGTCCGACTCCGAGTTGACAAGGTAGGCCTATAGATTGAAGCAAGACGCCACCGAAGGAGAGCCAGCATCACGAGCAAGCAGCCTGTTGATTCCGGCGATGGCGACGACAAGCGGTGGCCGTGGTGGCGCAGGTCGGGTGAAGAACAAGAACTCCTCCGCAGTCCAGGTCACCGCCGAGCAGATCTTCGGGAGGCCCGGGATCAGCGGGGGGGCGATCTCCGGCTGCCAAAGCGGAAGATCGTCGACTCCGAGGAGCTTTCGGAGTACCGCCTCCGCAGGCGCAAGGGGTTCGAGGACATGGTCGTCGCGCCGCCGCCTCGCCGTCCGTGTGGCTCAGGTACGCCGCTGGGAGGAGTCGCAGCGTGACATGGCCCGCGCCCGCTCGGTCTTCGAGCGCGCCTGGACGCCGTCGCGCACCGCGATCACAGCTGTGGGTTAACTACGCAGAGCTCGAGATGCGCAACGGCTTCGTGAACCACGCCCGGAACGTGTGGGACCGCGCGGTGTCCGTCCTCCCGCGTGTCGACCAGCTCTGGTACAAGTACATCAATGGAGGAGTTGCTCGACGCCGTCGCCAACGCCCGCCAGGTGTTCGAGCGATGGACCGCATGGCGCCCGGCCCGGTCGCCTGGAAATCCTTTGTCAAGTTCGAGCTCCGGTAGGCGAGGTCGGCCGTGCCGCGACATCTACGAGCGGTTCGTGCGGGAGCAGCCGATGCCCGGCGCATTTGTCCAGTACGCCAAGTTCGAGACGAAGCACGGCGAGGTTTCCAGGGCGCGCCGGGTGTACGAGCAAGCGATGGACGTCCTCGACCCCGACGACGAGGACGCACAGCTGCTCCTCCTCTCCTTCGCCAACTTCGAGCAAACGCACAAAGAGGTGGACCGCGCGCGGGCAGTATACAGGTTCGGCCTCGACCGTCTTCCCAAGAGCGAGGAGCTTTACAACAACTTCATGGCTTTCGAGAAGATGTTCGGTGATCACAAGAGCATCGAGGACACACTCATGGCGAAGAAGCGGATTCTGTACGAGGACGAGGTCACCAGCAACCCGCTGGACTATGATTCTTGGTTCGACTACCTAAGGCTGGAGGAGAGCCTGGGTAACAAGGACAGGATCAGGGAGATCTACGAGAGAGCCGTCGCCAATGTTCCACCCGCAGAGGAGAAGCGATACTGGAGACGCTACATATACATCTGGATCATGCGCGCATTGTTTGAGGAGATTGATGCACAGGATGTTGAGCAGGCAAGGGCTGTGTACAGGGACTGTCTCAAGCTAATCCCACACAGGAAATTCACATTTGCCAAGGTTTGGCTCATGGCTGCCAGCTCGAGATACGACAGAAAAATCTCAAGTCTGCGCGGCAGATTCTCGGGAACGCCATTGGAATGGCCCCAAAGGGAAAGATCTTCAAGAAGTACATTGAGTTTGAGATGCAGCTGGGCAACATTGATCGCTGTAGGATTCTGTACGAGAAGTTCATCGAATGGGATCCATCAAATTGCTACGCCTGGTTGAAATACGCTGAAATGGAGAAGAGCCTCCACGAGACCGATCGTGTCAGGTCGATCTATGAGCTCGCTGTTTCTCGGCCAGCACTGGATACACCGGAGCTTCTATGGACGGCATTGTTGCAGTTTGAGATAGGCGAGAATAACTTTGAAAGAACAAGGCAACTCTACGAGGAGTTGATCAACAGGACAAAGCATCTCAAGGTCTGGGTCAGCTACGCGGAGTTTGAGGCCTCGTCTGGATTGGATGATGCTGGTGGCTGCCAGGTGGAGCAGGTGCGAAGGTGCCGAGCTATATTCCAGAGGGCGTTTCACCACTTCGGTACTACTGCTGCGAGTGCTACTGAATCAGAAGAGGTGCGAAGGGCCCTTCTGGAGGCATGGTTGGAGAAGGAAGCAAGCTTCGGCGTTCTCGGTGATGTTGCTTCCGTGCAACACATAGCGGCCGCCAAGGGGGTTAAAAGAAACAGGTCTATCGTTTCTGCCGATGATGCTGGCACGTTGCCATCTAATAACCTGCCCATACTGGAAGCTGCTTATGATTGGAAGATGCAGACACTGCAGGCAACCCTTTCTTAGATTAGCTACCATGTTTTTGGACGCTATCTTTTTTAATGCTATGTACTAGTAATGTCAGATATGTGAATAAAGTCGCTAATCTTTACAAGTTGAAAGTACAACTATAATAAATTAAAAATGTAACTTGGACCCCGTTTTTTCCGCTCCGAATCTTAAAGTTTCATCCAACGGCCAGCGTTGTTGTTTGACAGAATCCAAAAAATCAAACATTTAATTAATAACAAATCTAAATTAAAAAAATGCCACCAGCACTATCATTCCAATAGCATTCTTGCAAAATATAAAAAACCAGTGGCAAATTTGCAAATGCCCTACAAAAATTTTGGCATGGAGACTTAAAACTTACCCTTAACTAACAACCTATAAGTTTATATTAAAAAGTTCCGTTTGAAAAGGACCTCAAAATAAGTACAACTTTATACTTCAATTTTATATTTGTTCAAATAACTATCAAAATTAAAATTAATAAGAAAGTTGTAAAACACATCTTGTGTGGACCCATATTGGTCCATTGGTGTGGCCACCGTGCCGGGCACGACGTGTTGTTTGCCCCCGCACGTACATTCATGGAATAGGATTCGTGCATTTTGAAGCTGAGTTTGAGCTTTCTTTGAGATTTTTGCCAAGATATAATTTGCTGAACAATAGATGCAGAGTGTTGAGCCCGATCTTACTCAAGTTTGAGTGGAGGCAAGCTTTTATAGGACGTCTATGTTGAATTATGGTCGTTGAGTTTTGGTTGGGCATAGCTCTTTAGCTCTAAGTTAGGTCTATTAACTATTAAGGCTTTGTTTAGGGCTGTAAGCCTGTAACTGTAAGGTTGTAGCATTGCATGCATAGGCGCGTGGGAGCTCACTGCGTTATGTATCTCTATGTTACTATTTTTGTATTTATTATGCTGATGGTTGACGAAAATATAAATTTTATATATTTAAGATAGTATATTATTTCTTTCAGCCCAGGAAAAAAGGCAACTGTTTAAACAGATGGATCTCGATTTAGTGGTTAAAAAGTAATCAATAGATAAAAACCACAATAAATACAGTGGCGGTACTTAAACTCGTTATGTGGTGCCACCTTAATTCCTAAACTTTAAAATAATCTTGTTAAATATATCATACATGTCTAAAAATACTACATACCCTTCCATTGGTAATGTGGCTTGCCTGCCACCTAAAACTCTCTACACTTTCTCTTCTATCTCTCTCTTGCACAGCATGGCCAATGTCAACGGCCTTTTTCTATTGCCACCGGCACCATTCCCCCCTCCTCCACTGCCAGCCACCACTTTTTTCTCCCATCCAACCACCAACCAACACAACCCGGTGGACAATATGGATGGCAACTCCAAGAACGATAGGGCTACTAGAGTGAGGGGTCACCCGGCCAGGGGCAGAGCCAAGGAGAGGTGAGCAGGGGTTTGGTCTCCTCCATGGCTTCAAATTTTACACTAATGTAGCTCTAGCAAATTTTGAAAAAATTAATACTATTGATCTCCTTCAACCAAATTTTTTTAGTGTTTTTAGCTCGACCACTACACCCGACGACCCTTCTCACCTCCTACAAAGGAGATTTGGCTCAGCAACAAGGCTACCTTCCCGAAGCAAATATGGTGCGGTGAGTGAGGTTGGCGGTAGATCTCCCGCCCATTACATCTCGCCCATGCCAACTCTATGGTTGCATTGGAGCAGCAACTGTTGAAGCATGTGGCAATTTTAGACGCATATAATACATTTATAACAAGATTAAAGAGCTAGTTCTGTATTTTAAAAGATTAGGTATTAGGATGACTCCACTCTGCAAGTTCAATGACTGCTAGAGAATTTTACTCTTAAAAACAAATACTTCTTCTGTTCTAAAATATAAGCAATTATAGCATTTAAAATTTGTACCAAAATATAAGCGCTTCTAGAACTATTCCTAAGTACTACTTATCCTATTAATTACTTTCCATCTTACCCTAACTACTGTAACGACCCGTTTTTCTTTTCCCGCTAGTCTTCGCTTTCCCGAGCTCCCTTCCTATCCTGTCAGCTGTGCCCCAGTTTTTCTCCTTGGCCAGCCGACTACCTTCTCCCTTGAGCCGAGTAGATTGCTACTCAGTCCTTGTATCCTGCCCTTTTCTTTGTCTTACTCGGACCTCCTTGCTGCCAAGTAAGCACTGAGAAGTGGCCGACTACCTTGTTGTGACCTGTTGTTTCTTCTTCCCCCGAGTTGCACCCGCCTGTTGGACGCCGACTACCGAAGTAGAGAAGAATCAGTCTTCACCTGCCCGCAGCACCGCTTGGACCGATGGACAATAACCCGCTGCATCGCTTGGACCAGTGGTCGGTCCGAAAGCCGTGTCAGTGAGATTTCTCCAACCTGTCCTAGCCTTGACCTTAATGTCTCATCGCAGCTACAATATCTGCCAACTCCCTGACCACTCCAGACTCCCAAGTCAAGCCCTGCGTGAACATCAAATCCTTTGTCAGTTCACCTTGACTTTTTCTCCCTACCCGTTGCCCAGCTCCATCGTGCCTCACCCTTGCACGCTGAATATATATTGAGCCATCCATGCTCCTTCTTTGTTTTGCAAACCGGCCAGCTCCAGCTCTGCTAAGTTCTCATCCTCTCAGGCTTTGGAGCTCTGTCGCCTGGTTCGCAAGCCTGGTTCAGCCGACTGCCACCTTTTCTGCAGCCGACTACTTCTTGATCCTTTTCTCTTGGTGTTTTAACCCTCCTGCTTATCAGTGTTTCTTTTTCTGCTTGTTCAGAGCCTGAACCAGTGGACGATCCAGAAGCCGCCTTCGCGGAGGAAGATCCTTCTTTGGAACAAGGCAAGCCTCTTTGATCATATTGTTTCCCATATATGCAAAACTATGTTGTTTGGAAAAATATGTGCATGCTTAGTTTACACCTTTTTAACTGTTGGCCTCGGTTTACAAGCGAAACCGATGGACCTACCCAGTAGCCACACATATTTGGTAGGATGTTGGTATATTTCTCCCTTGAGAGCCCCACATATGGCACGCTAGCATCCTATCTGAGGATACGATGCCGTGTAGAATGGCTCAGCTCTGCAACGTTGTTTGTCGCTTGGGAAAACATTGGGTTTTACTAAACTGAATGGAAAACCCGATACTTGTGTATCGGTGTGTTTGTGAAATAAAGACAGCTTGTGAAAATCTTGGTGTACAGAGACAGCGCATGTGTGGCATGGCTATGTATTACCGATAAGGACCGTTTTCTTTGGGGATTCCATCCGAGCATCTTACAGTGCGACTATACGGGTATTATGGGATGCCCCTGGCCGAGTAAATAGTAGGTTTAGGGAAGTTCAGTGCCGACCACTGAATCCTGTGTGGATCTTTCGGCTGGCATTGGATAACCCTAGACTGGCTTTGGAAATGGCCTTGTCACGAATTTCTGGGTACAGGCCAGTACTCGGTGTAATTTTCGTGTTGGATGGGTAAAGCGCACACCCTCTGCAGAGATTAGCAGAACTGTTCGAACAGCCGTGCCCACCGTTAAGGGCGATGTAAGGTGATTCCCATAGCGTAGATTTGTTTGCCTATGGTTTGTGAAAATATTTGATGGAAAGGGAACCGTGACCAGAGTTTGCCGAGTAAGCAAACGAAAGGCCTGTGTGGCCAGAAACGGATCTGTGTGATCCGGGGTGTTAAGCACCGTAATTAAGTGTGTGAAAAGTAAACAGGATGAAGATCATGCTCCCGAGTTGTAGCCAGGGCAGCAAAATTTAAGCCCCCGGGTTGTAGCCAGGGTGGCAGTTGTGCAGTTGTCTTCGGGTTGTAGCCACAAGACGGATTGATCAAGCTCCCTGGTTGTAGCCAGGGCAGCAAGTTGATCAAGTTGTGCTCCCGGGTTGTAGCCAGGGAAGCCAGATGAGCAAGCTTGAGCTCCCGGATTGTAGCCAGGGGAGCAAGATAGCGAGCTGCGCCCCCGGGTTATAGCCGGGGCGGCGGATGAGCTAGCTGGTTGTAGCCAGTGTAGCAGGCATTAAGTGCCACAGCTGAGATTTGGTTGTAGCCGAGTCTCAGGGTCAACGAGTGGTTGTAGCTACTCGGGATATACAGGACCAACAAATATGAAGTAAAAGATGATATACATATATATATTCTTGATTCATTAAGTGGCGAGTTGTTGAAAAGCAACTTGTGGAATGGCTCGAGGCGTGAGCCTCTTTTCGACAACTAAAAATTGAGTTCACTAATGTTTGCAAAGAAAAGAGTTTCTAAAGGCAGTTTTTCGCAAATAAAACCTTTAGCCTTTCTATCTGGCCGACATGGCATCTTTTTCCTGGCTTGCTGAGTACGAAAGTACTCACCTTGTTCATATATGTATAGTAGGTTTTGGAGAAGAAGACGAAGATCTGACTGCTGCCGAGTTTCTCCAAGACCAGGCCGACTACGAAGACTTCTGAAGGTTTCGAGCCTAGTTCCCAACCGAGCCTGTGGTGTAGTTTTTGTCCAGCTTCCGCCCTATTTTTGCTGTTTCGTTAGTTTACCTATTGATTCTTTTTGCCCATCCCGGGTCTGTCCTGGATGGATCTCCTTGTATATATATATGTGTACTCTGTTATGTATTTATTGTAACTCTGAGTTGTATCATTGTTGTGCGTATCCGACTATTGATCCTGGAATCGGGTGTTGTATGCACATGGTAGACCTCCACCTAGTCAGGGGAGGCGTCACAACTACCTCCCACTCCAATCATCCCTGGTATCAAAGTATTTTCTCCCTAACCTTAATATCTGCTAAACGACGTATAAATACTTTTATTCTAGAAGGAAGGGAGTAGTCATTGTACCCTATCCGGGTTTAGCTAATAGTGACAAACCATCAGAAATAAGCTTCAACATTCACTCATAAGTAATCGCAAAAAGAAATCACTCATAAAAACCTAGCAAAATTTACCATATTAAGTCCCTGTTTGAGATAGTTGAAATTGATGGATTATCTGATTTTTTTTAGCTATTTAAGGGTATAAACGAAAGAAGAATTAACTCATAGAAAGTTGAAAAGTTGTCCTTCAAGAGTATTCTAGTATTCCAAGATAATTTAAATAGAAAATTTTTATATAAACACATTGTTTTGGAGCTTGGGAAATGTGAAATAAAAATCTAAAATCAGAAAAGAACCATGCCTAACTAATCGGACGATAAATAATAAAGAAATTAAAAGATACACTCTCGGTTAAAAAAACTAATTTCTGATTACGAATCTGGACATAGCCAAAAAAAAAAAATTTAGATGGAGGGTGTATTCACCGTTTCCATTATGTCATTTCTCACCAGGATATGGGTGTTATGCCTCCGAACCAGAATACTCGGGCCCACGTGTCAGTTACTAAGAGTGCGTCCCCTTGTGGTGTGTGGTACGCGGCGCCTAAAACTCTCCCTCCTGGGCTCCTGTCCCCGCAAAACCCCGTCTTCCCCATCTCGACAAGATGGACGAACCGGCGTCTCCCTGAGGCGTAGAGCATGCGTCCTGGAGTACATTTTAAAATCTTTCTGCCCCAATCCTTGATCTGCTTCCGCCCCCAAGTTCCGCTCGATTCGTCCCTTCTCATCTCACCCATCCAGTCCTATCAATGGATACCTCGTGTGCTCCACAGGGTCCGAAGCTTCTAGGCCCTTCCAACTCCGGCCGCCCGAAGATGCCGTCCTTTCTCAGGGTTCCCGGAGCCGCCCGGGTGAAGAATAAGCGTCCGTCCGCGGTGCAGATCACCGCCGAGCAGATCCTGCTGGAGGCCCGGGATCAGCGGGGGACGGAGCTCCGGCCGCCAAAGCGGAAGATCGTCGACTCCGAGGAGCTTGCGGAGCGCCGGGTACGCAAGCGCAAGGAGTTCGAGGACATGGTCCGTCGCGCTGCCTCGCCGTCCGTGTGGCTCAAGTACGCGCGCTGGGAGGAGTCACAGCGCGACATGGCCCGCTCCCGCTCGGTCTTCGAGCGCGCCCTGGACACCTTCGCGCACCGCGATCACACCCTATGGCTGAACTACGCGGAGTTCGAGATGCGCAATCGCTCCGTCAAGCACGCTCGCAACGTTTGGGACCGCGCGGTGGCCGTCCTCCCGCTCGTCGACCAGCTGTGGTACAAGTACATCCACATGGAGGAACTGCTCGGAGCCGTCACCAACGCCCGCCAGGTGTTCGAGCGCTGGACCCGCTGGGCCCGCGGTCCAGCTCGGCGCGCCGGCGCGGCCGCCTGGAAATCCTTCGTCAAGTTCGAGCTCCGGTACGGCGAGGTCGGGCGCGCCCGCGACATCTACGAGCGGCTCGTGCGGGAGCAACCGCGGCCCGGTGCATTTGTCCAGTACGCCAAGTTCGAGATGAAGCATGGCGAGGTTTCCAGGGCGCGCCGAGTGTATGAGCAAGCGATGGACGTGCTTGACCCCGAGGACGAGGACGCTGAGCTGCTGCTTCTATCCTTCGCCAACTTTGAGGAAACACACAAAGAGGTGGACCGAGCGCGGGCAATATACAGGTTTGGCCTGGACCGGCTGCCCATGGCCAAGACCAAGGAGCTGTACAGCAACTACCTGGCGTTTGAGAAGATGTTTGGGGATCAGAAGAGGATTGAGGACACACTCATGATGAAAAAGCGGCTTCTGTACGAGGATGAGGTCACCAGCAATCCGCTGAATTATGACGGTTGGTTTGACTACCTAAGACTGGAGGAGAGCCTGGGTAACAAGGACAGGATAAAGGAGGTTTACAAGAGGGCTGTCTCCAATGTTCCACCTGCAGAGGAGAAGCGGTACTGGAAACGTTACATATACATCTGGATCATGCGCGCACTGTTTGAGGAGATTGATGCACAAGACGTTGAGCAGGCAAGGGCTGTGTACAGGGACTGTCTCAAGCAAATCCCACACAGGAAATTCACATTTGCCAAGGTTTGGCTCATGGCTGCCCAGTTCGAGATACGGCAGAAGAATCTCAAGTCTGCGCGGCAGATTCTCGGGAATGCCATTGGAATGGCCCCAAAGGGAAAGATCTTTAAGAAGTACATTGAGTTCGAGATGCAGCTGGGCAACATTGATCGCTGTAGGATTCTGTACGAGAAGTTCATCGAATGGGATCCATCAAATTGCTACGCCTGGTTGAAATATGCTGAAATGGAAAAGAACCTTCGGGAGACTGATAGTGCCCGGACAATTTTTGAGCTTGCTATAGCTCAGCCCGCACTGGATACACCAGAGCTTCTATGGAAGGTATTCCCGCTTTTGTCTTTTTATGCAGTGTTCTTTAAGACGTTTATGCTGTGCTTTGATGGAGTTTACGGTACTTGATTATCTCAAAAGATAGTATAAATCATGCTGGAACGTACTATCCTCAATTTGCGAGTATTAGAGTTGAAACTCAGTTGTCTGATTATATGCTACTCACTGACTATGATGATAGGATATGCTATTTCTTATGCGCATGTGTAGTCTTGTATGCATTGATGCTTCGCTAAATATACTGTTCTTTTTTACTATGATTGATAGCTGGTTTTTGGCTTTCTTATGAGCCTGTAATCTATCATCGTAAATTGAAAACCTTCTTTTTTTCTGAAACAAGGATATAAACCTATAATCTGTAACCGTTGATTTTTTTTTCAAGTACTCCCTCCATTTTTCAATGTATTTTGAACTAACCAACATCAAACAAAAAAGAATGGAGGGAGTAATTATGGAAGACTTCTTTTTCTCTCCATGTAATGGAAGAAAACTAGGAGACTAGATGTCCTGCTTGAACATTCATAATTCTCTAGTTTGTTCACGATCCCTAAAATGCATTACGCATCTGTCTCTTGTAGTGACTGTCATGTATGATCCACTGGATTAAGTTCTAAATACATCATGGCCATTCCTGATACATGAAAACCATGAACTAGATGTCAACATATGTAATGTTTAGTTCAATGCCTGTTTAATATACTACATAATCAATCTGCCTTGCTGATTCCGCCATGCTGAGGAGTTTATAAATGATGTAGTACTAATCCAATCTTTTTTTCCAAGAAGAAGGCTGCATGTCTCAGAGTTTCATTTCTTATTTACACGTGTTAGCTTTCCAGATCCTGTCATTCGTTGTGCTTTTGAGACTAACTTTCTACATTTGATTAATGTCGGTCTAACATGTTCATTTTTTTTTCCATTTTGTGCCCGTCCAGAATATCTTAGGTACTCATAGATCATTTGCATGCATACTTTGTAAATTTCCCGTCCATGTGCATTCTAGTAGGTTCTAGCATATTGCACTTATGCTCAACGATGGGAATACCACACTAGTTTGATCTGCTATGCTGTTGACCTTGAGTAGGAAGTTGTTTAATATGATCTAACTTATTACATCAGTACATGTGTGCTTTTAAATTGCCATAGTTGGACTTAATTTGTATTTCTCTAGTTGATTCATGGCATTACGCTCTCTTTTTTCAATACACAAAATGCACTTTATAAGTTGTCAATACACAGAAGAGTTATACATGTCCTTCAATCTTTGTGCATCATTCTCAAAGAAGGTGAGGTTGTCACGCGTGACATATATTGGCAGAAAATACATCATAGCGACAACCTTTTTCTTGGCAAATGCCAAACAATTGTTTTCCATAGTATATTTGCATCTGTAAAATGCTATGGATGTATAGTAACTTGGCCATCGTTTTTATGAATTGCAGGAATACTTGAATTTTGAAAAAGATGAGAATGAACTGGGTAGGACAAGGGAGCTGTATGAGAGGCTGCTTGATAAGACAAAGCATTTGAAAGTTTGGATCAGTTATGCTGACTTTGAAGCTTCAGCTGGCTTGAGGAATGAAGACACTGGATGTGAGAAAAGCAAGAATGCCATTAAAAATCAAGATTCATTGATGGAGCAGGTCCAAAGATCCCGAGGTAGCCATCGAACTAAAGATTATCATTGGGCATTTTATGATTTGGATAACTGAAAATAATTTTCCTGTATTATGATGCAGCTGTGTTTGAAAGGGCGTTTGATTATTTCAGTAACAGTGCACCTGAGTTGCAAGAGGAAATGTCAATCCTGCTCAAGGAGTGGCTTGGTAAGGAAATTAGCTTTGGTGGTATCGGGGATGTCAGTTTAGTGCAAAGCAAGACACTAAGGAAGGTTATGAGGAAGAGACCAATTCCTACAGAGGAACACTGCAGTCGTAGGTATGGCCCTTTTTTCCATTGCTACTTGCGTCTGCACTTTTGTTTGTGTAAGAGATATTTTCGTTATTTGTTTTTGAAGCAAGAGGAGCTATTAGCTAAGCCGTTTGCTAAACTTCTATTATATTTCGTGTACATATTTGCACTTCAAATGAATCAAGACTGATGTAATATGTGCGCCTTTTTAGGTTTGATGAGCTTGCTGATGGTATGGTTGCTGATGAAGTTGGCATGACACCGAAGATAATGAAAGCTGCTTATGAATGGAAGAAGCGCAAGTCAGGTGGTTTTGATACCTCTCAGTCTCTGACTGATATCCCAAAATGGCATGATACTGCCGGTGTATTCTAATCTGAAGTATCAGCAGTGAAAGAACCTTAGCACCAGCCTTTGTCCATTGGACTTCTTCATGACAGAGTCAAACCTTCCTGTGTAGTCCGAGTGTCCTGTGTAGCTTTTTAAGAATGAATGCAAGGTGGAGAAAGACTAGAAGAGTCGACACTTGCCTGTGAATCTGATGGCCTTGTTGGCACTGGATCCTGTGAAATAGGACTCTACTTTCTTTTGACATCCAATTTGACATTCAATTAGCACACCCCACAACATTTGACATCTATTCCCTCCGTCAAAAAAAAATATAAGACATATTTTGTTTCATTAGAAAATGTTTTGATCAATAATTAATCTATTAGAATATACTCTCTTCGTTAAAAAAATCAACTTCTACGCTTCGTCCCAAAATAAATCAACTTATATGCTCTTACCAACTCTTAATCCATAAATTGAGAAATTTTATTCCTTTAATATTCCTCACCTCACCAATACTACTTTTCTTTTGATGAGAGGTATTTTGGTCATTTGTCTTCCTTGTTAATTTTTTCTTAGAATCTAGAAGTGGCTTTTTTTGGGATAGAGAGAAAATTTTAGATACAGGTGATGCTATTAGATTAGTCTTCAAAAGTACTAGCCTTATATGATTATGCTTTTGTATTATATGAATGATAACCTATTAAAGCAATTATTGGTCAAAGCATTTTCCTAACAAAATAAAATACATCTTATAATTTTGGATGAAGAGAGTAATTCGCATGCATTTCAGAATTTGTTTCCGAGCTTGTGAATTGTTTAAGGTCACGCCATTTTCCCCCTTTTTCCTCTTTTCCTTCTTTTTAGTACTGGGCATTCGGTTTATTTGGTTGATTCTGATCGGTTTGTTCGATTTTTTAAAACTTCAGTTTTCAATAATAGCAAACCGAAGTATTTGTAGAAAAAGAAGAAATCACGCCGAATAAGCCGAACTAGTTTGGTTCGGTTTCTCGATTTTACCGAATCAGCCTATCAGAAGGGACATGCAACGAGGAATCCTATGCCTAATCCGCCGAAAAACCAATTACTACCAACTAACCGACAGTACGGTCATGTTCGGTTTCGGTAAAAAAAATGCTAACCCCTACTTCTTTGCCTCTCATTTTCTTTTTTTCTTTCCACACAAACGCATGTTTTTCTCCTCCCTCTGGCTTTCGCCGCTTGTGTCAAAGATAGCATTGTATCTTATTTGGCGTTTAGGGATTGTATACTAACTCCCTTAATTACCTCTTATTTTTCGTAATCTTTTTTGGTATTCACGAGCTGGGTTATTTAATTGAAATCGGCCTGCACCAATTGAGTGTGAGATGCCCAATCTCTTTCTCGTTCCCGGTATGTTTGCATGGTATCAGAGCAGGATTGATCCGCCCCGCTTCCTCTTCCCCTTCATCTTCCATTGCTCCCATGGAGAAATCTTCTAGTCAACTTGGCATCTCCCCTCACGAAGTCGCTGCCAATGATCTCGCCATGGTGCTCGTAGACGCACAAACAACAGTCGTCGCCGGCAACCAATCTAATCTCCTTGCCGCCCAGGTAGCCGTATAGGTCCACCATCCTGGCACCAGCCCAGACTACTGCACTAGAGGGGACTCCTTCATCAGTAATGCTGGCTCAGCCCGTGGTGACCCGCCGATGCCTATGGCAAACGGGCCTGCTTTTGGCGGAGCTCCCGCACCCCCTCCTCTAACGAATGGCACCCTTAGCATCGCCCAGCGTCAAGACACACATCTATGTTGTCCTTGACATTGTTGGCGTGAAAACGTGTCATGCCACACACGTGAGTATTCTTCTTCTTCATGGTTTTACCCTTGATATGGGTCATGGAGCTTCAACGGTACGTGGATAATGCCTACTTATATGTAATGTTATTATCTATTATGGGCATTACCTCAGCGATCGATTTTGAATAATAAACCACGCTTATCTTATAGCCAGTCAAGATAAAAGAATCGGTCACAAAAATATCAACACAAAGAAGTGGTGAGACGAGAGTGGAGGCCAAAGAAAAAAGAAACAATATCTGAACAAGAGATGGCCTCTCTTGTCGGCGAAATGGGACAGGGGGTCCCACATACCCCGAGGACGCGTGGGTCTTCGGCCACATCAGCTCCTCCTGGGTCCACAATCTACACCAGTGACGGCCAGCTACAGCTGACTCCCGCCAAGTACCCGGGGCCTGAGCATTGACCGGGCCCGGGAGCGGAGTCCCCAGGCGCCTCGCATCAGTGCCCACATCCACCTCGGGCTCCGGGCCGAGGACATTCCCGGTCTCCAGGGTTCGGCCTCGACATCGGTCCCGGCCCCCGGGACACATCACCTGGACTCCCCGGGCCAGGGCCCACACGCTCCGTGCCCGACCCCGGTCCCGGGAAGCTTCGTTCCCGGGCCCTGGGTCTCACAGGTCGGCCTCGGGGCGCACCGGGGTGTCCTCGGCCTCGGGTCACGCCCCCGGTCCCGGGAACCACAGACTCAACACCCGGACCCGGGTGCCAACTACCTCGGTCCCGGGTCTCGGGTGCCAACTGCCTCGGTCCCGAGTCCCGAGTGCCGACTAGGGACTCACACCTCCCGGGGTGATCGGCATCTCCCGGTTGATCGGCTTCTCCCGGGTGACCGGCTTCGGTTGATCGGCTCCTCCCGGGTGATCGGCTTCTCCCGGTTGAGGTTGACTCGAGCGGACCAACTCTCCAGCTACATTAACGACGAAGCGACGGGGCGTGACGCGCCTGGCTTCCGTGGGCCCGCTTCCTGTGCTGTCAGAACCCTTTTGACTATGGAGGCTTCTTTCGCTGTGTAGTTAGAACCTTTTGACTATGCAGGCCCCCTTTTTTCCACGTCCAGGCAGCAGAGGCATTCGCCGTCACATCTCCCTGCTCCATCCGCTCACGACGACGTGCAGCAGCAGCAGCTCCGGCGTGACAGCGCGCAGGCGGGCGTGAGCGACTGGACGTTCCTCCAACTCTGGCGTGGGCGTAGCAGGCGGACGTGTGCAACAAGAGAAGTATCCAGAGAAGCTCTCTCATGTATCTCGGGACTGTGGACTCCCCTTGTCGATAAAAGGAGGATCCGTGCCCCAACTCGACCTCAGCCCTGGCTCCGGCCTTAGACAACTCAAGCAAGCACTCTTCCAGGCTTAGATAGAAGAGCTCCCTCTCTCTGAGCCTGAGGTCCCCGGCGAGCTTCCGAGCACCCCGGGATTCAACCTGTAACCACATTCATCCACCACAGATAGCAAACACACAGGAGTAGGGTATTACGCCTCCGTGCGGCCCGAACCTGTCTACTTCCTCCTGTCTTTCCTGTGCGCCGATCCATCCATCGATCGTTCCATCGTCCACCGGACGCCGCATTCGCCTGAGAACAGCTCCCCTGGCCGAATCTCTAAAGGGGGGTCTCCAGACTCCCCGCCGTCGAGGTTCCATCCTCCGACATCTCTAAGTAAATTATTTCATCGTCACTAAACATATGGCCTTAAAGGCGTTCATAGCCGGTATTGGTGAATATCGTCCTTAGTTGACTCCGTGCTTAGTGCTTTTTGGCTCATAAGTTTACCAAAAAGGTAGGGGACATGTGTTGACACCTAAATTTGGCACTAGTTTGGGTTTATAGCAAGTTCGAGCCAAATTTGGAAAAGACCGAAGCTTTCTAGTGGAGACCAGTCAGACCGGACAATGAAATGTGGTCTGATTGCAGGTGTCCGAGCGGTCAGACCTTTAACCCTAAGTCCGATTCCGGTTAGAATTTTTCTCGTGTTTCCTTGCTTGAACCCGGGGTTTTTAGAGTCCTAACTGATCTCTAGGCTTAATAGGCATGGAGAATGCCCTATAGATACAAGACCATCCCTTCTATAAATATAGGGGGCCAAGGCCGATTGAAAAAGAACAAATCAACCAATTAATCATCAAAATCAATCTACTATCTTTACCCTCTATATTCTATATCTCTCTCCTTCTTGCTACATATATCCCACGTCTATTCTCCTTCAATCCTCCAATTGCTCGTGGTCTCCCTTCTCTACGCTGTTTGAGAACGTCCTAGTTAGCCTACCGAGCCTAACCGGCGTGCGTTCATCCTAACAAGGTCCCTCCCTGGTGATCGTTCAGCATTATACCCCCTGTGGCAGTACGTCTCCGGGTGCTGCTATAGATTGCACACAAAGTGCTTACATGTGTGGCGTGACACGTTTTTCACCAACAATAGTATAACTGAAGTATGACCAAAACACTCCCAGTGTCAAATCCTCTCCTCTATAACCAACGCTACTGAAAAGCTCTTCCCGCAACAATCTCCCTTTCCTGTTCCCCTCACCTCCCCTTCCCTCGCCTCTGCTCTCTCCATCCCATCCAGCAGACGTAGAGGCGGAGGCACGGCCAACCTTCTCCATAGCCTCGCCTCTCGCACGCAGCCGGCGAAGTGGGCTAGGAGGCGCGGTGTAGTACTATAATCAGTAAAAAAAATTTACAATGAGTCCCATATGTCAGTAAACACCTTCGTCTTCTTCCTCCACCTCTTAATCTCTCCTCCATCGGGTGTGCGAGCTGCGCCGGTGGTGGTCGCCGTGCCGATGAGCCCCTAGATGCATTGCAGGTGGTGCTCGACATGATGCCTGCTGATTTTCTGTCATTTGCAAATTTTATTGGCAGTCTTACGAGCTACAAACTGCATAATAACTGGTCGTAGGTTCTTTTAAAGTAAAGACCGAGATTCCTGTTATCTTAAAAAAAAAAGCACATATGTTACTTCATGGAACGAAAGTTGAAGTAACCACATGTTACCTATACTCATGGTTCTCGTTGGATGGCAGGCATTTTCTCAATTATTAACAACCAGTTGCAACAAAATCGCTAATGCCATCTGACTGACTAATCACATGGACTTGACACAGCTTAGCATAACTTTGCTTGATGCCGTCCGATCTCGCGTGGTCCGATGTCAGCCATTGGTTTCTTATGGACCATCTCGGTGAACCGGCTGTGTGGTGCGCCGGCTGATTCCCTCTGTCTTTCTTACGGTCTTAAGTCTTAACCTCTGTAGAACCGACGTTGCTGAAACGCTCTTATCGTATCCATTTTCCTTTCCTAGTTACCAAACTGACCATTATTACATCCAAGATAAACTATAGTAATGAAAATAATATCAACAGCATAGTCAAGGATTAATCTTCCATCGTCGTGGAAGAAGACCGGGTAAAATGTTCTTTTTTGTCATCCATCGACTAATTTTGTTTTGCTAAAACATACAAGTCCTGGATGTGTTGTAAGCAGTGGAGTTTAAGGGTGCGCGAATGATTACAAACTCAATTCAGATCTGCTTCTTAGAAACATCCCTGTAATTTCGTAAGTTAAAATAACACCGATGACAAAGGTTTTGTAATAATGGTTTTCCGTTGACAAAGGTTTTGTTCCATAAATAACACCGATGAAGATTGAAGATTGGTTCCATGGTGTGCCATCGGACAAGCGTTTTTCTCTTATTTTTGAAGAAAGAAACGAAGAAAAGCGCTTCTATAATAGCATATCGTGGAACTCAGTTTTGATCCATGGTATTTTATAGAACAGATTTTGTCAATGACAAATTGTAGCGTATATAAATTAAAGCAAAATTGGTTTTATAGATTGAACGTTTCCTATTTAATTTATAGCATCGAAAATTTTCAATTCACTTTAATAGCAACAAAAGTTATATATGGTCTTCTATTTAGCATTCCGTCCAAACTTCTATTAGTTTCATCTTCTTTTTATTTTCATTAGCAGAACATGATATGAAATGCTAATTATATCCTCTTCATCTTCTCCCATTCCTTCCCTTTCCCTTCTAAAGCATGAACTCGGCCATGGTGCGGGTGCCTGAAGTGCCTCCATTCCCAAGCTTGTAGTGGACCCCAACCTCCTCTATTTTGTTGGACCGCCACCACACCATCATTGTCGAGCTCATCTGCCATACACGAGCTCTGAAAGGATCAAGATACCGCTTAGAGGGGATGAATAAGCGTTCCTGCAAATTAACAAAAGACTACGCAGTGGAATTAGTCCATCAACACCAGATACTCCGGTTATCAAAATCGAATACTCCGGTTTTGCTGGGAAGCACACAAACGAAATGATCTCAACTCCAAATGAGTTCTAACTCAAAGCAACCGGTGAGGAGTGTGTCTTAGGATGTGAAAGGATCCATTGAGACTTAGAGAGAGAGGGGGGAGGAGGCTTTGAATAGGCGAATTTAAAACTTACTACGAAAGCGTAGAATGGAAGCGGTCGAAGCAATCACTCGATCATAGAAATATAGCACATGCAACGATTAGCTATAAGCGGCACAAGATAGCAAAGCATAAAGAGTGTAAAGATGGAAACTTTCACCGATATTTGAGCCGACAATGTATTTCACGATTAAAATTCTTGAGGGGATTCCACTCTCCTTTGAGGAGTTCACAAAAAGCTGGATCTTTTCCAATTCTATTTCACAAAGAACCGGATCTTTTCCAATCCTATTATCTTTTTCAAAGTTGTATATTTTCATTGTAAGAGGATATATTAAAATAATGGTTAGAGTGTCTTTTAGCAAATTACCATAGAACTAGAGTGTCTTATGGCAGCGAACTGAGCGTACCTTAGCTGGTTAGGTCCCTTGTGGTGGAACCTGCTAACTTAGGTTCAAGTCCTATACTTGACATAAGTGCTCGTATGTAAGGCTAATTATTTTTTCATAGCTAGGCAACCCCATCGACACTAAGACGTTATGGTGACTACATCAATCTCAAGATACGTGCCGGCTAAGTCTCTTAGAAATGCTCATAGGGGTCGTACGTGCGCTCGCCTTCATAGGGATGGTGTACGTGTGTATATGTGGTCGTCTGCGTTTGTAACTTTGTTTAGAAAAAAAAAGAATGTCATGTATTGAAGCCACACAACTAGAGTGTATTGCAGTAAATGGTATAAATATAGAGTATCCTAAGCAAATTTTGTCTTTTTTAATCATCGACTAATTTTGTTTTACTATTTGTTTTACGCGGCAGTGCAAAACATACCAGTCCTGGATGTGTTGTAAGCAGTGGACCTTAATGGTGCACGAAGGATTCAAACTTTAGTTCACATCTGTTTCTTGGAAATATCCATGTAATTTTGTATATTAATATAGTACAGCACAAAAACAATAAATTGTCAAACAGGAAATTGCTAAGAAACCACCGTGTCAGAGCTAGAGTAATGAATTAATGACATACTAATAATCATGCAGGTACATTGCACGTTCCGCAAGATTTATTATTTGAAATATATAAATATATTTAAAATTGTAGAACCACCACACATACTATAATGTTATATGAGCCAAATTTGTAAGTATCTTTGAACCACTTATCAAAATTAAAAAAAATATTGTCAAATCATAAGGATGCATAATTTATACTCCCTTTGCAATGTAACTACGAATATTTACAGATAAATTAAATTTATGGTAACGGATGCAATAGACAATTGACACTACTGAACCATGAAAATTTTTTGAAAGGACGATGAGCTCTGTATGACAACCCCGACATCTAGAGTAATTACAGACAGGTGTGACCGTGCAAGAAAAATCAGACAAGTGAGCATGCAAGAAAAATGAGAAGTAAAAAGGATGTCCATGCCAATATTACATGCGGCTATAGAAATGTTTCAGACAATAATGGTATGCTCATGCTCTTCTTTCCAATGAAGAGGACACAATTTTCAGTATAGATACAATTTTGCAACGACACAGTTGATCGCCATACTCTATGTATATGCAATTGCCAACATCTTCTGTGGTACTTCTATGAAATTAATTCGTCATTTGTCAATGTTGAGTAAATGCTTTTGCCATAGGGAGGACCTAGAACGGTACTGGCTTTGTCATTACGTGTACAGGTATCGGTTATAACCAATCCTAAGAGGGACACAGGCTCGCATGGATCTTGGTCTCACAAGGAAGAAAACTTCCTGGCAATGAAACGCGTACTAATTTATGCTCCAATAATCTGAGTTTTGATGTTATGTACGCCAACTCCCTTCAATTTCCTTGCAAAAAAAACACACTTCAATTTTTTCAACATCAACAACCCAAATAAGATCAATGAAAGAAATTGAGCTGGATCAAAGCAAGAATAGGAGTCTTGTAGAGCTCCCTGGAGAAAGATGCAATGTCTATAAATAGGATAGAAGTTGAAAATGCACTACCTCTGAAAAGATCTTAGTTGCCCCCATAAAAATACAATAGAATGACAATCTAGCGTACCATAATAGGATCAGGCCATGGATGTCTTTTGGGTAAGTTTTATTTGTTGCAGTTTTTACTACTGTACCAGTGAGAATGTACTGTTGGAGCAGGCATAGAACCAGGGGATCAATGCAATCTGTAAATAGGTATATATACATTACCACAATTTATTAGCAGTTGAAGACTATGCAAAATGTGAGGTGCAATCCAATGGAAATCTGAGATGAAAAAGAAAGTAATCAATATCAAAACCATTGAAAAAGTTGTATGTGTGAAATCATGTATAGCAATATTATTTCAGCAGGAACCCAGCAACAGATTTTAAGAAAACTGGCATGTATTGTTTAGTATTTTGATTGAGCAGGGGAAACAATCGGTGTACATGATTAAAACCTAAAGTTTGGACTGCAGGGACCGTATATAGTGTTGGGTCTGTGTCCCTAATCTAGTCCGCGAACCTGTCATCACTAACCAAAGCAAACCAGTAGGAGAAATAGGGGAACTAATTTTAGTAGGAAGCAGCAGTACCTGAATTTCACTAATAGAGCGGCCATGCGAGGGGACGGCAGGACCGTGTGATTACAGACGACTGCAAGAGACATTAGATTATTTGGGCATAGTGTCCAGGTTGCTAATGAAAAGAATTGTGCATAATGAAAATCAGTACTGCCACAATTCTTAAACCACACCAAAAAAATCCTAAAAATAATTCATCAGTGAACAAACCTTAAACACGCAGAAAATAATTTATCATGTCTTCATCAAAGATTAATGGCACCTTCGTCACCTAAATTCAATGGTGAGAATTGCATAGACCGCATCACCATGCTCTTTTAAAACCGCTAAATCCACTGGTAAAAATATCATAAGTGAGGGCGAGAGCTAAGGTTATATATCACGATTGCATTTTTGCGACCTGAAGGGCAAAACCTATTATATACTTCTGTATAACAGTTTCATGATGTGTTTTCGAACAAATGTCTGTATCATGAGCATGGAAGACCTCTAGCTAGATCTTCCAGCTAAAAGCACCTCCATAACATAATAATAAGAACGTAGTTCCTATGATAGCAATAAATCTCTACTACTAAAAGACAACTCCTATTAAGTATGGTAATCATTTGACAATATATACCTTTATACAGCTCAGGTATAAATGCACTTTGATGTCACTTTTCCATATGAAAGTTAAGCGTTGATGATGTAAGCTAACAAGTCGTGACAACATCCTATGAGAAAATCGTCATCTAAGCGTTGATGCATTCTAACTCTAATAGTAACCGCCAGAGCTCCTAGCCAAATTTAAGGCAACAAGAACACTGTCTTATGCTCCTGGGCCAAATTCAAGTCCTCCATGTATAGCCTCTACGTTTACATCAACTTATTTATTTCTTTACCCAAAGTAAGAGAAGGAATCAGGAGTTCACATAATTCAACCAAACATTTTTTCCACCGACCTGCAATTTGATGGTGATCCCTCTCTCCCTTTCCAGGTCCATGTTATCCAGGAATTGCTCTTTCATCTCCCTTTTCTGCACCGTCCCGGTGAGCTCGAGCAGCTTATCCGCCAGCGTCGATTTCCCGTGGTCGATATGCGCAATGATGCTGAAATTCCTAATGTTCGAAATGGGAACCTGTAGAGCAAAACACCGACGATATGAATCAATCACAGCAGCAACGCACTTGAAATGAAAATTGGAATTGCTAACTCTACCCCCAAATTTTGTCTTCGTCACTCGACAGCTAAAGCAAATAAGCATAATTGTAGATGACTCAATATTTGGGATATTGGCCCCATAGAATATGAAGAATAAAGAGAGCGGGTGTGATCTGACCCGTTTATTTGACGTAGATGCATATAGTCCGTCGGATTGCAGGATTGATAGTATTGCGGGATTGCTATATAAAACTAGTATATTTTATATTAGTATAGATAGAGTGTGCATGGGAATACCCCCTGAAAGAAAGAGCTTCTGTTGCTCCTATTTTGCAGTGGATTGTAAGCTTTGCCAATAGCTAGAAAATTTATATACTTTCTTTATTTTTAAATATATAACATTATAGACATGAAGTTTGACTATTTATGTTATTTAAAAATTTAGTACAAACATATAAAAATATAAATCAATATTGGAATATTAGGTAGGATTATTTTTTTTCTGATAGTATCGTAGCAGTGGGATCCTATCAGATTTTTAAAAGTACATATTTTATATAAGATTTGTAATATGTTATGTAAATTGAAGTATATAATATTGATTTTGATAAATTTAGTTGACTTTTTTTACATTTAAGTAGACTTATTTATATTATTTTTAATCTATCTTATTTTAAATGATACTTTCGTAGCATCAATATCCTATATAAGATCTAATAGAGCTGTACAGACTAAATAGTAGTAAGCTCACAATACTATAAAATTACTCTCTCCGTTTTATAACGTAGCTACTTCTACGATTTAAATTTGTCTTAAATATAACTATTTATACACATACTTTTTCATCTTAACCAATTATAATCTTTTATTTAATTTTTTTATCTACTTTCCTATCTCAATTACAACCATTTTATACATCTATCTTAATCTTAAAAAAAGCATAAATAGTTAAGTATTGAGACAGATAGAGTAGTATACTAGTTTGGTATCCTTTTGGATCTGTTCGGCAGGGGTTCAGCACCAGCTCCATCTTTTCTTGAAATGTAGCCAAACCAAATAGTTTCAGCTCCATAAAAAAAAAGAGCAGAGCGGACTGAAAATAATTAAAAAATAAACTAAAAAGAAAGGTAGAATGAGGTTCGAATCCCTTTATAGCTTCACCGTAAACTCCACTCAAAAGAGTTAAATCTAGTAGTTGGAGTCTGGACAAAGAGGCCCTTCGACTTGGTAGAACGGATCGCTGACAACCTTGTGTAGGACCAACGCGGGTGAAAAGGCCTCACCGACCTCACCTCTGCTCTCTCTCCATCCGGCGGAAGCAGGGCCGGAGGCACGGCCAGCCTTCTCCGCAGCCTCGCCCCTCGCTCGCACGCGCGTCCGGCGAACAGGGCCGGGAGGCGCGGCGTGGACGGCCTCCAGCCTTCCCCTCTACGCGGCCCCCCTCGCGCTCCCGGCCGGCGAGCAATCTCGGCTCGAGTTGAACCGAAGGTATTCATTCCTGCCTCGTAGAGCCCTCCTCCGCGGCCACTTCATGCGCCGGCGGGACCTGGATCGTGCCGGAGCGCGATGAACAGCCAGGGATTTGGCCCGGGGAGCCCCAAGTCCTTCCGCTACCCGAGGGGGGACTTCGATCTCGAGTCCGGGATCGCCCGCAAGGGCCGCAAGCCCAAGAGCTCGCACCTCGACGCCCCCGGTTTCCTCAACTCCACCCTGATGAAGATCCGGTACTTCTACGAGGCGCACCCGGCCGCGGTTGCCCTCATCTTGCTGTCCTTCGGGCTGAGCGTGCTGATCCTCCTGTCTGTGTATGAGACCCGGTTCAGGATGATGAGGAGTGGTGGTGTGTGGTCGAATGAGGCTGGGGAGTATCCGCTTCCGGACCTCCGTAACCTTGTCATGGTAGCCGGGCATTCGATTTACACGAGCGAGAGCTGCGGGAAGATTGACCGCGAGGATTCTTGGTTCTTGGAGCCGTATCAGAAGCACCCCGGTCAGGCGGCTACCTTCTTGGCGCATATCAAGGAGGGTGTGAATGTTGCCGCGAGGGATGAGAAGGCGCTTCTGTTGTTCAGCGGTGGGGAAACAAGGAAGGATGCAGGGCCGAGGAGCGAGGCTCAGAGCTACTGGACTATTGCAGATTCGAAAGGCTGGTTTGGTGAGTTTGGCTACTTTAATGGTTCTTGGTTAGTTTGTTGTGGTACCAATTTTATTGGCACACTGGAATTTGAAATTGCATTGCCAATTGTTCTTTGATAAAATTGGTCTATTCATAGCATCCTTAGATGTACAATTAGTTATTACTTCTAATTACTTACTCTGTTGCTCTCGAGAAATGTGGAAAAGCATCATTCTTTTGAAGGACTCACATTTATGTTGAACTCCATATGTGTAAGACCATATATATAAGCCTGAACAAAGAAATGCTGTGGTAGTGCTTGGGAGTGGGAAGCTAAAAAGAAGCAATTCCTGAAAGATAAGAGTTCATTTCTGGTTATGAGAAAAAAAGAGTTCAGTGCATGAGTATGTTATCTCAGAAAAATGGATGGTGAAAACATAGAGTCATAGAAGTAAATGGTCTCTGAAGTTGATGGTATTTACTTTCTCATTTGAGTATAGTAATATTAGCATCAAATTATTGCTTGATAACTATCCTCTGTAAGCTACTCATAGTTTTCTTGTATATGCACAGGAAATGATGAAAGTGTAAGGAACCGGGCACTTACTGAGGAGCATGCACGTGATAGTTTTGAAAATCTCCTATTCAGCGTTTGCCGTTTCAGAGAACTCACAGGAAGTTACCCACAAAACATAACTGTAAGCTTTCTTATCTTGCTATACTTTCTACTCAAAACCTTATATTACCTATGACTTATCAGTATGTAATTGGTAACGCTTTTGGCTGGACTATTTGTTTCAAACCTACACAATGATGCTGTCACTAATCTGCAAATCTAATTTCATCGCTTAGGTCGTAAGCTATGATTTCAAGGAGGAAAGGTTTGCGCAGTTGCACAGATCTGCTATTGGATTCCCTGAAGGGAGATTCTTCTTCTCAGGCACCCCCGCTACACCGACCGCAAGGGAGGCTGCTCTCAAGGGTGAAGCTGCTGTCAGGTCTCAGTTCCAGGAAGATCCTTATGGGTGCTTAGGTTCTCTTCATATAAAGAGGCTTAAGAGGGATCCCTTTCACCGTGCCATTCCGTATCCCAACGGTTGCCCTGAGCTGAAGGGCCTGTTCTCATACTGTGGTATGGTGCCTTACCCTGGGCAGCTTCCTTGGACCCAGTAGCTCGAAGGATACAACCTCGGACTATCCAGCCTTCTTTCATTGCCCTGGCTCTGAAGTCTGAAACTGACAAAATAGCTACTTGTGAATTGTGATGTATTCTTCCTGACTAAAACGACATTTACACTAGTGAGATTGTTTTTTTTTTGTAATGATGCATATCACACGATCAACATATGATTTTTTAGTGTGATTTGGCGTCTTTGTACTGGGAAATTTGGAATTATTACTGAAAACAATGTTCTTATAGATATCTACTTGATATTGTTAAATTGTTACTCGTACAATCATGGTCTATATACATCAGCAAAGAGAGCTGTGACAAACCTTATTTATCCTTTTCTGCACTTGGGGAGAGAGAATTTGTTTGTGTTACACTGTTATTCAGTGTATATAACAATTTACATCTGCTATTATAGCGTAAATTTATGTGCCAAAAAGATGAGATTGCTTTCCCCTTGATGGGTTGCATACTTCCTTTGAGCATCAACTAATTATTCAGGCCCTGTATTTCAGGGTTAGTTCAGTCAGGTCTGGTTTTCATTTCAAAAATTAGAACAGCTGGAATTGCTGGATTAGATTTGAACTATGTTGCAGAGTTACTTCTACTGTATTCAGTTTTTGTTTAGAAACTCCTGTATGGCCTCGGTTTTGAACAAATGTTAGTGGCTCTAGATTGCATATTAATCGATATGTTTCAGTGGGAGTTAATCAACAAGACGGCATGGTGAACGTCCACAGCAAGTATGTCTTATACTTAATGGTGGCACAAACTTAATCATATTGTAACAAAAGTAAAAAAATTACAAGTGGATAAGCTTCTTTGACTTGGTACCAAGTTACTACCAAACTTGGTTTACTAATTCATCAAGCACATCATACAGAGCTGAAAAAAGCCACAATCCTTGCCTGACAACGGTAACACTCAGAACATATTCAT
Organism: Oryza meyeriana var. granulata; assembly: GCA_003991445.1. NCBI lineage: Eukaryota > Viridiplantae > Streptophyta > Magnoliopsida > Poales > Poaceae > Oryza > Oryza meyeriana. The sequence goes on from RYFJ01000357.1 coordinate 108,615, forward strand.
GCAATACATTCATCTTAGCCATAGCTGACAGTGACACATCGTTGAGCAGTTGATCTAAGCTGTTTCTGCTAGTCATGGAGCTGCATCCTTATATATACTGCCCCTCCACATTAGGGATCAGTCTTACCAAGAACATCTTCAACTGCAACTCCTCCCGTGATGCAGCTTGCTCAAACCCTTCAAACAGCAAGATGACCACCTATTGTTTCTGTTTAAATGCTTCAACTGTCCGTTCTTTTCAGTTTATAACTACTATTCTCTCCATTTCAATTTACTTATCATTCTAGCATTCAAATTTTTTGTCAAAATATTTGTCATTCTTATATTCCAAACTACTTTTAGAGGTAAATTTTCCTTTCTACCTTTAATCAATGTAGCCATACTAGTACTAATACTCCTCACAAGAAATTTTAATGCTTGATTTGGAAAAGTAATTAGAATATAATTAATGAGGGTGACTATGTAATTTATCACACCTCCTAGTTTAGTGTTAGATTTGCTAAAACAATAAATTAATTAAAACGGAGGGAGTAGATTATTATGGTACGCTTTTCAAACTACTAAACAATGCAATTTTTTTTTAAAAAAATTCTATACAGAAATTTAATTAAAAAATCAAATAAATCCATTTTTAAGTTATTATATCTAATAATTAATTAATCACGTATTAATTACGAAGCTTGTCAATAAGAAACTCGGCTACTCGGCTGAAAAGCCTCATCGCACGCTGCCTAGTAATGATAAATAAAGTGCAAAAGGCAAATAAAGCTAATTTCTGATCATTACTTGGATTGGTTGTGCATTTGTGCAAGATTGCCCCATACCTTTCCCTAAAACTAAAACAAGCGGTAGTTTCACTGCGGTTCATCCCATCCAACAACTCATGCTGGAGATTTTTTCTGAAGATGCGATACTCCAAAGGTTAGAACACTCGTACTGCAGATCTTAAAATCATAGCCTGAAACAATAAGATCTTTGATGGTAGGGGGTGAATTTAGGTGCCCAGAAATTTGGTCATCTTCTTCTTGTTGCTGTTAGCCTGTCACTTTTCCCTCCATGAAAGCTTCAGCTTCTGAAGAAATTGCTTCCAAGCCAAAATCACGTGCATTTGCTTGCGCAAGAATTGTCTTGAGCTTTTGTACATTACAAAACTCCGAAATGATTTGGTTGACCGCCACATCGATGAAGTATATGCGTGGCCGAGCCCAAAATACCCACTAAAGTTTGGGCCCATCTGGCTGCTAGCTCTGTGTGGCCTAGTCAGGCCTCGCTCGCTGGCAACGCACGCGTGTAGCAGCGCACCTGTATAAGGGGGAGGGGGGAGGTGGGGCCGGAGTGCTACAGTAAAAATAATTTTTTAAAAAATAAAATATTAAAAAAATCGAGTAAACTCTATATCAATAATTTGAAACTTTCATCTCTAATTTCGAAACTTTCAATTCAATTTTTAAAACTTTTAACTTAAATTTTAAAACTATCAACTAAGAATTTAAAAAAATCTACTCAAATTTTAAAATTTTCAATCTAAAATTTGAAACTTTTAGTTAGATTTTTGAAACTTTTAACTGAAATCTAAAACTTTTAACTCTTTTAACTCTGCTTATTTATATATTATTTTATAATTAAAAATCATTAAGTAGGGGATTAGCCCCACACACACCCCCCCTTCCGGCCTTGGTGACGTCACCACCGTCGTCTTCCTCGGGTTCAGCTGCTATGGCATAGCTGACATCTCGGTGCTCCTCTGCCCCATGAAAAGCACGAACGCAAACTTGAACTCTTGAAGTGGGTATGGAACACTCCGAAAACTTGAAGATAGCCTGGCCACAAATTCCATTGGCACTGCAGAAAGTTTAAGGAGAAACCGAAGATCTGAAGTAGGGTGCAATTGAACTTTGATAGTTCGACACCAAGAAATTGATAAGTGCATACGGTTGCTTCTGACATACACCTGGATCATATTCAGAACAATATCTCCTGGGAGCACCTGTATCCTGATTCCTGAATGGATTGATGAGAAAGTGGAATGTAAGCTGCACTATTGGCAAAACTCTCCAGAATTAACAAAGTATTCCTAAAGGATCTCACTATGATCTTGCTGTGGTGAAGTTCCCCTGCAGTCTATTGGCAAATTGTTCAAGAGATGTCCCACCATTACGCTGGCAGCTTGCAGCAAACTGGCCAGGTAACAACTGTGTAAGTAATTGGTTTTGCAGTCTTCTGAACATCATACAGATAATATGGTTTCTTTTTTATCTCCAAAATCCATAAGGTAATTCTTTTTTTTTTCATAAATGAGACGGTTTGCTAGACGATACCCACTGTGTTTCGCAATATGCCCATTTTATCAGGATTTTTGTTTCACAATCTCTGTCTACCAAGGAAATGAAGTGCTTAGAATCACGTTTTTTACACATTCCCATATAGTTTAAAACTGTAGCAGAGAAGATTGAGTTATTTGAGAATTTATTAAACAGATAAAATGGTCGAATAGTAATAACAATTTTAATATTACATAAGAGAGAGTAATTGATTTTCACTCACTCAAAGGAACTGCTACCATAATTTAAGCCCTTTGACATGTTCAGCACAAAATGCAACTGGGCATGTTTGGTAGTACCAAATTCTAGGTAACTTTTGGTACTAGTACCAATTTATTGGTAGGGTAGAGTTACATTGTTCATATGTGGTTTATTACCAATATGGAGCCAAATTTTATACTATGGTGGAGAAAGTTCTAGACTTATACCAAATTGAGTATGGGTGTTACCAATTATTTGGTTTCAAACCAAACCATCACATTTACTATTCAAACTACCAAGAATTGGTAGGACACATTTTGGCATCAATCCAAATAGGCCCTTTCTTCCAGGCAACCATCTGTCCAGTACATTCTCCATGGAATAGCTCAGGCCATTCACGTTAAATTCCTAAGAGTTATATAAGGAGTAAGAGGAATTTGATTACATTAAGATATGCTTAATTAATTAGTGAAGGTTGAAGCACATATAATATTCAAGGATACTGTTACAACCATCATATAACTTCACCATTAACTCCAAAAAAATTCTGATAAATGATAAATACCAAGTTGTTCGCTGCAAACAAATGTTCTAAAGGAGGAGCTTATTGTTACTCATCATCCAACTCATAGAGCAGGCTTTCTATTTATGTTTCTTTTTCATCGGTTTATCATGCTAGTAGTAAGGAATCATTGTTTTCTTTCCCTAAAAATGTGAATGTTTCGAGTATTAGAACATGGAAGCTGGAAATCACAGCAAAACAATTCATAGACAACAACAAGGTTATAAGAATGCAGAAGCAAAAGTAGATAAGCTCCTTAATATTCTGCAGCAAACCGTTTTTCAATATTTACTCTACAAAAGGATTAACGCGATTACAAAAGCTGTAATAAACACAAGTCAAAAAACTGCAATCAAACATTTAAAAAAAGAACTAGGTACAGCTAAATACAAAAGAAACCACACCAGTTGGTTTTGTACCATGTCAATACAGTTGGCATCAGGTCCTTTGGAGCATGGTTGGAGTTGCGGTTTTGGATAATTTTCAAAATTGTGATTTAGAATTTCCACCAAGAATCACTGATATTCACTTTACATTGTAGTTAGTACGCAATCCATTCATCCCCCTGAATGAAGTTCTCCACTGAGTAGACTCCAGCAAGTTGTTCTTGTGCCTGACTGCTCCACTCAACCCTTGCCGTGTGATTTGCACCAGGCCCTCGACTGTCAAACTCCCTATAGTATAGCGTCCTGAGTGCAAACTCCCCACGCCAAGGAAGCCACCCCTCTGGCCTGACAACCCTCCCCAAATAGCATCTGGCATACACTGTAATTGCATACTCCTTCCATGGGCGCCCCAAATACAACCGATAAGACTCTGGCTTTGCCCGGAACAATGCTAAGAACTCTTTGCTCCCATCCACTGTGCAATTCCAAAACACAAACCCTGTTGTCTGCCCTGGATCAATCCTCCCATTTGCTGCTACCACATTTCGTGCACTCTTTCGAGCTCCTTCCGCTCGTGGCACCGTCTTAATCACGCATTCCTCAAACATTGCCGCTGAATTCCCGAATATAAAATCAACCGTCCCCGTAATACGGCACCGGCGATACAGCTGCCGCATTGTGCGAGCATACAGTGTATCCTGGTGGCCGCGAAACTCAACGTTCTCCATCACCGACCGGTCACTGTCTGATCGGAACGCCACTGCCTGATGAGCTCCTGCACCGGCGCCATTCTCAAATGTTACATCCTTTGCCCTGAAACCATCACCAATGACAGCAACAGTTGCAGTATCATAAGTGCCAAGCCCGTCAATCCCCACGCTCCGCGAGGCAGTGATCACAGTAGCCCCCATTCCTTCTCCCACCAGCAAAATGTTGGTCTTTTCGTAAGGAATTACGACATTTTCCTTGTATATACCTGCAGCCACCTTGATGACGAAATGCCCAGCCGTGTAGTTCGGTGCTGCGTCGATGGCGCCTTGTACGGTCGAGTAATCGCACGGCTTCGTTGATGAACTTGCCATGCAGACGGTGGCGTCCGCGTGAATGCTAGCCGGAAAGGCGGCCGCGTAGGGAGAGGAGGGTTTGGTGCCTGCGGTTAGGGGTCGCGGGGTAAGGGAACCGAGGAGGCGCGAGGTGAGGGAGTGGGAGGGGAAGGCCGGGAGGGAGAGGAGGTGGGAGCAGTCGTACTGGTACTGGAGCGAGGCGGAGGCGAGGTGGAGCGCGGCTGGCAGGTCGCCGGTCTCCAGGGAGGAGGCGGCGGCGCGGAGGCGACGGAGCGAGAGGGACAGGTGGTCAGCGCAGGGGCGCGTGTAGGATTCCGGCGCCGGGTGGGCGGCGATGGCCGCGCGGAGGAGAGACGCGGGGACCGCGGGCCCTCCCGGTGGCGCGGCGGGGAGGAGGACGAGGAGCGCGAGGAGCAGGAGGACTGCCGCCGCGGAGGCGATGGGGAGCAGGCGGCGGCGGGGGAGCTGGTGGTGGTGGTGGCCGTGCGAGCGCGGCATTCCAGCACCGCCGCGTCGGAGAGGCGGCGGCCGGCGTGGCGGTCGCGACACAGATCGCACCACTAGATTGCGTTCGGTTTAACTCTACTCGGGATTTGGGAAAGCGGTTTCGTCTTCCGAAGGCGTCTTTTGTAAATCCGCTTCCGCCTTTCGTTTGTGTACTTTTAGCTAACCGATAAGTCTGATAAGAACCGCTTCTCCCATTCCATGCCGCTGCTTGGTCACTCTCCCTCTCTCTCGCTGTCACACGCACGCGCGCTCGACAATTCTGCGTGGTGAATAGATGGATTTGGTCGCTGGAAGGGTTGTTCACGGATGCTCGCCATCCTGGGAACGCACCAGATCTCCGAGAACTACACTCTTGCTCAGTTCTTGGGCTCCTGGCTGCTCTGCTTTTGCTGCATGCCCATCATGCCCGCCTATTGTTTGTCGAAATGCCTCAGTGGTGGTGCCGTTTGCCAAGAAGAAAAGGAAGGGGGGAAGTGACGAGCCGCCTGAGGAGGAGGAGGATGAGGAAGATGATTTTGTTGATGAGATGGAAGGTGAAGACGATGAGGAGGAGGATGTTGAGGGTATGGCTTGCAAATTCTGGTGATATTTCTTTCTTTTGTTGTTTGTGGAAGTCTTCTGTTTTCTACTGTGGGAGGAGGCTCTGTTTGGGTCTCTGCATTTAGGCTATGGCTTGCATCATTTGGTCTGAATGTTCACACGACAAAGCATTTTGAATATTAGATATTCACAGAGGTTATAAATAATCCTGCAATATGCATACTCATTCCATCAGAGAACCGTAGTTCTGATGCAATTAAATTGGCATGGTTGGCCCCAAAATTGGCTTACTAATTTTGGCCTATGATTCTTGAACAGATAGGGTTCCTCAAGTGCACTAATGAATTTGAGCTGTAGAATAACTGAATAGCTAATGTCTTGTTGAGTTTATTTACACAATACCCAATCTTTCAACAGTAAGCATCCTTGTTTGCTAAACCTGCTAATATACCACCCTCAGCTATCGTGAAAAGTTCCAATCCATCGACTTACCACCTAGTATTAGCTGTTTTTAAAAAAGTAACTATATATCTCAAAACATGTAGACTTACCACCTAGTATTAGCTGTTTTTAAAAAAGTAACTATATATCTCAAAACATGTAGATCTATTGGATGATGACAAGGATGATGATGATGACTATACTTTTGAAGATGATTTTGAGAGTGATGATGAACAAGACCTTTATGTAAGTGACACTTTTTCCTGTTGAGAAATACATTCTTCACCAGACAACATTGGCCAACTGAAGTCTTGAAAAACCATTGACCAAAATAACCATGCATATTCATTGACAATTGGAGGTTGGGGATGGAGGTGCTGGTGGCGGAATATCACTTGCTGGCACATGGTGGGACAAGGAAGCATTGGCTTTGGCAGAGGAAGTCTCAACTTCGTTTGATGGGGACTTGAAAATTTATGCTTTCAAGACAGCTGCAAATTTAACCATCAGAGTACGCATTGAGAAGATGTCCACCAGGTATACATTAATATCAATATCAATGCAGAAATATGCAGTATTTACAGTTTGTCTTGTTTATGTCCAACCGTCTTTTTTCAAGGATGAGGTTTTTGAAAATCCAGATTCAGGTATATGAATTTAAAAGGCAAATTTAGAACAGATATGCTGGATGTCATTTCTCATGTGTACTCATATGCCATCCAGAGTCCAGAAAATGTTCTCTTTTCCTTAAAGACAATGACCTTCTTGGAAACATAGTATGGTATTCACACTTGACAGCATAAAACATGCTATGTGCTAGTTGCATATAACATTGAGGTCAAAGATTTTTTTCCTTTGGTAGCGTTGTTTCAATTTAACATAATTCTAAGATTTCTCATGAAGCACATACTATTAGGTATGGTTCTCCAACCATAGATGACATCGAAGCGTACACAATTGCATATCGTGCAAAGTTGGATGATGCAGAGTCTGCAGGAAGGATACCACAGAACATATCCTTGGAGGTATGTGCTCTACTCATCACTAATCATATCCAGAATTAGTTAATGCCTTCTCCAGATGTTCTCTGGAAGAAACTAGCAACCTCAATAAGTTTGTTATTTCTGTTGTACTTAGCATTAAGACATATACTTCCATTGATCACTCTGAAGGTGTCATCCCCTGGCGTGGAGAGAGTTATCCGTATCCCTGACGATCTCGAACGCTTCAAAGAACGGGCGATGTATGTCAGATATACAACTACGAGTGACGAAACAGGCACACCTCAAGAAGGCGACGGCGTCTTCAGGCTCATTTCCTACGACATGGACCTGTGCGAGTGCACCTGGGGTATAGCTGATGTGAAGATCAACAGGCAGCAGGCAGGCAAGGGAAGGCCTCTGAGCAAGAAGCATAGAGAATGGCGGCTGCAGACGCTTTTTGAGTCTCTGAAGTTGGTCAGGGTGCATTCTGACTGCTGAGATGCTTATTTTGAGTAAATCTTTGTAGCCATCTGCTGTATTATAGGTTCTGTCAAATTGTTCACATAGAGATACTTCCTCCGTTCAAAAATAATTGTCGTTCTAGGTTGTTTAGTATAAGGCCCCGTTTGGTAGGGATTCTCAAAGACGATTCTCAGTCGAATCAACTGGAGTTGAGCCAAACAGACAAAATCCGCTGTGATTCCGTTTTTTACGTGCGACCAGAGAATCGGACATTTTATGGCTTCTCGTGGAAATCCAACGAACCACATCTGAAAATCTCTACAATATTTCATAAAAACTACCCACCTGCCACTAGGTATACCTCTCCATCCTGTCCCCATCCAACCGAGGAGTCGAGGAGACTCAGTCACCCTAGTCTTGGGGATCCAAACGACGTTGCCGTCGTCGGGTCTTCAATCGTCGGCGCCGTCGTGTAATGACCCGTTTTTCGTTTCCCTGTTGGAATTCGTTTTCTTAAAGCAAACTCCTCTCCAATCCCATTCAGCTGTGCCCCAGTTTTCCTCTCCCTGGCCAGCCGACTGCTTTTCCCCTTGTGCCGAGTAGGTTCCTACTCAGTTCCTGAATCTTGCTCTTTTATCTTTGTTCACTCGGCCACCCTTGCCGCCGAGTAACCCCTTGCATTGCCGATTACCCTGTTAACCCGTTCTGTCTTGCCACCCCGACCTGCCCCGATCCGGTCAAGCTCCCGACACCTTGCCTTATCAACGGATGCGCTGTCTCATCGCCTCACCAAGTTGCACCGCAGCCATGTTTTCCACGCTCCTCCCGTTGGACGCCGACTGCAGAAGTGGTGACGTGATCCGACTTCTACCTACCCACAACCCCGCTCGGACCAACGGACAATAACCGCCGCACCGCAAGAACCCGCTTGGACCAATGGTTAGTCAGAGGCTTTGTCTGCAAATCCCTCCAACCCATCCTTGCCACGACCTGAGTATCTCATCGTCGCTACAGTGTATACCAACTCCACCGGCCACGCCCAATCCCTAAGTCAATCTCTGCAATTACGTCGCGTCATCTTGCCAGCTTATCTTGACTCCTTTTTCCCTCTTTATCGCCCTGCACCGCCGTGTCCCTGCCTCGCACGCCTGCTATAAAAGGACATCCATGCCTCCTCTTTCCTCTGTTTTGCGAGTCAGCCGTCTCTGCCAAACCGCCATCACCAGCTTCACCGCTAAACCATCATCTTCCTCCTCCCCAAACCCTGAGCTCCATCGCCCCTGTGTTCTTCCCTTTGGAACGCGAAGAAGAAAAAGGAGAGCGGAGTGAAGGAAGACCGAGCTAGTCTACCATCCGGAGTTCCTAACCGGTGAGCCTTGTTGCCCAGTCCGCAAGCTAACTCAGCCGACTACGATAAACATTCACCCAGCTGCCATCCATTCTCAGCCGACTGCTACCTTTCTGCAGCCGACTATCGCGATGTTCTTTTCCTAGTGTTTTACCTCTTTTCAGCGTGTCAATAATTATCTTTTCTGCTTGTTTAGATCCTGAACCGGTGGACGATCTAGAAGCCGTCTTCGCCGAGGAAGATCTTCCGCTGGAACAAGACAAGCCCCTTTGATCATATTGCCTCCCATATATGCAAAATTATGTTGTTTGCAAAATATGCATGCTTAGTTTACACTTTAAATTGATCGGCCTCGGTCTGCAAGTGCAACCGATGGACCTACCCAGTAGTCGCACTTATTTTGGTAGGATGTTGATGTATTTCTCCCTTGATAGCCCCACAAATGGCACGTTGGCATCCTATCTACAGATATGAATGCTGAGTAGAATGGCTTAGCCCTGCAGCGATTGTATTGTCGTTGGGAAACAGTGGTTTTGCTCAACTATTTGAAAACCCGGTACTTTGCGTATCGACGTGTTTTGAGAAATAAATAAAGTTTGAGAAAACCTTGATGTACAGAGACAGTGCATGTGTGGCCTGGCTATGTATTATCGATAAGGATCGTTTCCTTTGGGGATTGCATCCGAGCATTTTACAGTACGACCATACGAGTAGTATGGGATGCCCCTGGCTGAGTAAATTGTAGGTTTAGGGAAGTCTATGCCGACTGGAGTAGACTCATCTGAGTTGTGGCTCGTGAGCCCTGGTACTGATGGTGGTTGGAGCCGACCTGAAGCATTGATCCTGTGTGGATCCTTCTGCTGGCATTGGATAACCCTAGGCTGGCTTTGGAAATGGCCTTGTCACGAACTTCCAGTACAGGCCAGTACTCGGTGTAAGCTTCGTGTCGTTTGGGTAAAGCGTACACCCTCTGCAGAGTTTAGCTGAACTGTTCGAACAGCCGTGTCCACGGTTAAGGGCGATGTAAGGTGATTCCTATAGCGTAGAGTTGATTGCCAATGATTTGTGAAATGGATTAATGGGAAGGAAATCGTGACCAGAGTTTGCCAAGTGGCAAACAGAAGGCCTGTGTGGCCAGAAACGGGTCTGTGTGACCCGGGGTGTTGAGGCACCATAAGCAAGTATGTGAAAAGTTAACAGGAGTTAGTCTTCGGGTTGTAGCCAGAAGACGATAAAGAGTAGACTACCTGGTTGTAGCCAGGGCAGCGAGTTTGCGCTAACTGGTTGTAGCCAGTGTAGCGAATGAGCTGATAACCGGTTGTAGCCGGAAAATGCTAAAAGAGGTAGCTGAGATTTGGTTGTAGTCGAGTCTCAAGGTCAACGGGTGGTTGAAGCCACTCGGGAGAAGTAATGGACCTAAGGAGTGGTCGAAGCCACTCGGGTAACCGCCGAGTTGTGTTGTCACTCGGATAATCACCGGAAGATGAAAATAGAAATACATGATTCATTAACTATAAGTGATGAGTTGTTAAAAAGCAACTTATGGAATAGATCGAGACATGAGTCTTTTTCTGACAACCAAAATTTGGACACACTGGTATTTGACAAGTAAAATGTTTCTAAAGGCTGTTTTCGCAAACAAGACTTTTAGTCCCTTTTGTTTGATCAACATGGCATCTTTCCCCGGCTTGCTAAGTACGAATGTACTCACCCTTGTTCCTATGTTTGTATATATATATTATATTAGGTTTTGAAGAAGAAGACAGCGACCCGACTGCTGCCGAGTTCTTCCAAGACCAAGCCGACTACGAGGACTTCTGAGGTTTCGGGCCTAGATCCCAACCAAGCCTGTGGTATCGTCGTGTTCCATCGCCGAGTAGTCTTCCTCCCCTGCTTCCGCCCTGTCTGTGTTGTATCTCGCTAGTTGCCCTGTTCTTGCCGTTGTCCATCTAGGGCCTGTCCTGAATGGAAACCTTTGTATTATATGTACTCTATTATGTATTTAATGTTTAGTGTACTCTGAGTTTGTATCACCGATGACTATGTGTGTATCTGACTACTGATCTAGAGATTGGGTACTATTTGCACATGGTGGGCTTCCCCCTTGGTGGAGGCCCCCCGACACGTCAGGACTCTAGTGCCGCCGCTGTCACTGGTCTCCAGTCTGCCGCGCCCATCGGGGCCCCGCTGCTCCGCCACCCTCGGGGCCCCACCGCGCCACCGGTCTTTAGTACTGCTCTCAAATTGATTTATCATTTATCTTTGTCCAGCCATAATAGCCAGCACAGGAGAATAGCCATCAAAAGACAATACTGTACTTGATATTTTATTTAGTATTTGCTTGCTTGATATTTTATAGTTGGAGACCAGCCTCATATTGCTTACTTGCTCACTTGATTTTTATTTAATATTAGTTGGAGACCAGTTCAGAGAAGACACACATATATTTTACTACTATACATGATATTAGTAGTGTTGCTGCCTATACAAATTAAATATGAAAGTAGACATATATATTATATATATGGTGGCATAATGATTAATATGAAATATTGCAAATAAACTGATGGCAGATGGCAACAACTTCGGTAGAGGAAAACCAAGGTGCAAATAATGCTGAATGGACAGATGAGAACACTAGGATAGTTTGTGATTTGTTCTTGGAACAAGTTAACGCAGGGAATCGCTCTAATACCCATTTAAACAAGGTCGGGTATGATAATGTAATTGTAAAATTTAAAGAGAAGACTGACTTACTCTATCAAAAGCTTCAGTTCAAGAACAAATGGGCAAGCAAAAAATGATCGTTGTAGCGACCATGTGTCTTCACAATTTTATACATCAGAATTGTACATCTGACAAGTATTTCACCAGGTGTGATCGAGATCTAAATTATATGCCAACTATTGCTGCAAGATATGCAAAATATGCGGTCTCTCAAAATGCATCAGATACCTCTACTTCACACTCTAGTGATAGGTCTGTGGATAGATTTCGTGATGACCTAGCAAATGCATTATGGCAATCGAGATGAAAGTTCTCATATGAGCTCTGGTTAATATATTTTTCTTTTGTAAAAACTCTTAGAAATATGTAACCATAATATTATGCAAGAACTCAAACTGTGAGTGAACTATTGAAATGGATTGGCTCTTTGGTGCAAATGCATTGAGCTTGTTGTGTTGTTTAATCTTATTTTAAAGCTTTTTTTTAAAGTAATTGTACAAATATTGGTAGATATATATGAGTACTTATAATAATTATTAGTATTATATTAAGCTATAGAAAATTTGTACAAATTAAATCTCTTGCTAATACAGGGGTAATATAGATAATTTATCTGGAAGTCCCCTATTAGAATCCAGAGTAATGTTTTAGCCAAACGCCTAATCGTACTAATTCTGATTCTCTTCAGTATCTGATTCATGATGAATCAGAATTAAAATCACTGAATCAGGAACTCTACCAAACGGGATCTAAATTAAGGTATGAGAAGAAAAGACTATAGCGCCCCTTATTAAGTGATGTATAGTTGGGAGTGGGAGAGTTATGGAAGGTAAAAATGAGAGATATTTGAATGGGAGGTGATTGATGTGACAAGTAATAATCTAGAGTAATAACTATTTTGAGATAAATTTTAAATCTTAGAAAGACATATTTTAGGACGGAGGTAATATAAGTTTTCCAAAAAGGCTATTTAGCGAATGTTTGCGTACAGGATGTACGCGTGAACGTCTCTCTAACCTTCTGTTTTTGGCACTGCTTTCTTTTTATAGAAACTTTATATACTGAAAGTTTATACGTTTGATTCGAATTCGGAATTAGAGTTCCAGCGTAGAAATTTTATACAAATAATTTTTTATTTATATATACAATATTTTCTATGTATAAAGTTTATATATATATAGTTTATACTCTGATTTTGGATTTAGATTTGATTTGGAATCAAAATTTTTTACGTAGAATGTCTACGTATTAAAAGTTTATATATGTAAAGTTTATACGTATAAATTTTTTATGTACAAAAGTTTTTTTATCGCACGTGAACCAGGCCAAAGCGTTCACGTGCGGCCTAGACGCGCGAACGCTCGCCCTTTAGATCTACCCTAAGTTTTCTCCCATTGTATGTGCAGTAGCTAGATTGATGCACAAGTACCGGCAGTTGCATTCAATGATGAGATGAATTTTTCTCCTGGTTCTAGTGTGGATTACCTCTCCGCTAATAATTAGAAAATAAATAGATAACACCTGAAGTTTAGTTCTTTTATGTCCACAATTATATATTTACATAGAATTGATGGATTTGTCCATTGTTTAATTTCTCCGAGCTATTTTACATGACACTTGTCTAATTCACTAATCTCTTCCCGACGACAATGATAATGGATTGCCTGTTCCAGCAGACTAGCACTGGATGTGCTGCCGAGTAAAGTTCATCTTCACTCAACAACCATGCCATCTAACATTAATTAACCAGAGGAACGTTGATTAAGCCACACTTGCAGTTTTTTAGTCTAGCTAGCACTCCATGATTTTGTATACACTCTAAAATCTGTACATGTCATCTCTGCACCTCGCCATGGACAAAAAAGAAAAGAAAAGAAAAGGTCATAACAGCATCTCTAACGCAATTGGTTGCTTCTTGTACTTCACATGTGTGTATGCATGCAAGCTAGTTGGACCAAGCCCTAGATGAGATGACTAAAAACTGTCAAGTGTCAACTGCTTGCTCTCCCTAGCTATAAAAGTAGCTCAAATGTGGACTTAGCTCCATATCCATCTCATAAATCCTTCACACAAGCTGCCATTTAGATCAAGAATAAAAACAACTTTCTTTTCTTAGATATATATAACTTCAATGGAAGACGGACGCCCCTACGTGACTCCGCCGCCGCCGCCCGCCTATTACACGCCACCCCCTCCTCCGCCGCCGCCGTCACCGTCGCCGACGACGCACGTCACGGTCATCGTCATTGTCGTCCCGATCGTCGGCGTCATCTGCCTCGGCCTCCTCGCCGCCCTGCTGTTCGTCCTCTTCAGGAGGCGGCGGCGCGGCCGGTGCGACGAGGAGGAGGCGAAGGTCGATGAGGTGGAGGACGTGGAGGTGAAGGTGACGGAGCACGTCCGCATCGTGGAGGGTGTCGTCGGCGAGGCCGGGGTCGTCGGCATGGCCGGGGCCGTCGTTGCGTCCTCGGGCTGTGAAGGCGGCGCCGCCGCCGCGGTGGTTGCGGAGGCGGGGGCGGTCGTCGTCGACGATGTGATCAAGTTGGAGGAGCACGTCGTGAAGGTCACCGAGGCGTCGGCTCGACGACATGAGTGATCACTGCACTGATCAGTGTGCTTTGCTTGCGCAGTAGCTAGCCAGCTGTTTGTGCATGCATGGATGGCTTTGCATGGTGAAAAGTCTTTGCAATGTATTTGTGTGTCGATGCTGAATTGCTTGTGATAAATTGTGTGGTGGATATGTGTATGTACTTTGTTGCTAGTGTCGTCATGTCAAATTTGTATTCTTAATTACTTTTTATGAATGCATTATTATCCTTCATTGGAATGATTATTATTTATGGAAAAAACAATGTGTGCATTGCTGGATAGTACACATCTTATTTTTAGGTCAAAACTATCTCAAGTGTTAAATGAGGTCATTAATATTTTTTTATTTTTTAAGGTCAGTATCGTATCACTTTAATTTGGCGACTTAGAATTAAAAATAAGACATGAATTTTAAAATTTTATCGAAATTAGTTGCCATTTTGATCCAACAACAAAGAGAAAAATCTGTACCATTAATTTAGTTATTTTTAGTTATTTTATATTTAGTCAGCCAGATAAATTATAATAGTGTGGATTCATATTTTATTACCATAAGCTAGCTAGGTAATTGTACAAGTAGCAGCAACCAGCGGTGGAGCTACCGTCCGGCGGCCCCGACGAATTAACGTGCTTAAGAATTTTAATGTTGTTGTAATGATTGGAAATAGAATTGTCGTACCAAATACTTAATGCAGTTAGATTTATTTGGGTCTCTAAAAATTTTTAGGCTCCATCACTGGCAGTAGCATTACTCATACATAAATGCCTAAATATTTGGATATGTTATTAGCTCTTAGGATGCACGGTGAAAAGGTTGAATCCTAAAGGGATATATACGTAAGTACACACGGTCTACGGTCTTATAGTACTCTATCTCCTGCATATGTAGACTATACTCTCTTCATTCTATAATATAAGGGATTTTGCCCTTTAAATTTATCCCAAAATATAAAGGTTTTTATGATCCTGAGGTAGGACTTTATTTCTTATCTACCAACTTTTATACTAGTTCACTATCAGAAAATCGAAATTTCGTGACGGTGTTGAATTTTCGTGAGAGTATTAGATACACTCTCACGAAAATCATAATTTTAGTGACGGTGTAGCAAAACCCGTCACGAAAACATATTTTCGTGACGGTGCTCAACACACCGCCACGAAAAGTAGTTGTTTTCATGAAGGTATTTTTTAAACCGCCACGAAAATAATTGCCCCCTCACGAAATAATGTACAGTACCATCGCCTCTCTACTTGGATAAGAGAGAACTAAACCCACCAGCGGCGTGAGCATTTCACATGCGATTATACCAGTATAAAACACTGGCTCCCGTCAAAACTCTAAAGTTAAGCGTGCTTAGGCCCCGTCAAAACTCTAAAGTTAAGCGTGCTTAGGCGAGAGGATGGGTGACCTCCTGGGAAGTTAATTTTCGTGACGGTGAGCACCCACCGTTACAAAAACGAAATACAGGATATATATTTTATATAATATAATTGCAATTAATTTAGTTTAATTGCCTTCAACCATGCATGCAAGTGGGAGCTATATACTTATATATCGGAAGATGCAGGGTGTCAACTTGCAGGGTAATACAACCATGCATTTTACTTGATATATCATACTCAAGTAAAAGAATGAAACAAATTTATTCAGGCCGTCTGGTGGCCAGTATACGGAATTAGTCGGATAAGTGCAGTGTGTCAACTTTCATATATATATGTACGCACATATAATCTTCATTCTTCAATTGGCAATTGGATCTTAAGACATTCCCAAATTAAAATAATTGCAGAAAGTCGACCAGCCTAGCTAGCAAACTGCAATTGCTTGTCTGTTTTACCAAAATATATAGTTGACCTGACAAGCAAATGTGTGTGCAGCTAGCGTGTGCCTGCATCAGCTGAGCCTCACTTCACCAGATATAATTAACAGAGATACGTACCCAACTAACTAAGCCTAATTAGCATGCATCATTTGCATGTTCAACTGTATGTATATATCCTGTAACTAACTGTCTAGGTAGCTTCTCGATATTGCACATGTTCTGTACTCTTGCAGTTTATTTTTTCCTCGAGAGAAGTACTCCTGCAGTTTATTGTATGACTTTGTATTTCACATATATGTATGATCGATTGTTCTTATGTCGCTAGTGAGCCATCCCTTCACGCAAAACAAGTTGACCTACTGGCTACTTACCTACATACTCATACGAGAGTTATAAACTCATGATAGTTGTCACCTCAGTTGTGATATATACTTAAACCCCAAGTTGGCACAATTTCATCAGAAAAATTAAGTTGCGCGTTTATGTATCTGCATGGTACAGTTAATAACGACCTAGACTCCATGTATTTCCATAATGTAAGCGTGCACAAATGCACAATTAGTGCTATAAATTTAGTATAGCCAATTAATTAGCCGGCCGCCACTTGATATGTGCGTTCAATTAGCCAACAAACTTAATTAATATTCTTGGCGATCGATATCTTTAGTTTGCAGATCAACTTACCTGGTGAAGTACATGTTCGTAGGTAATACATTATCCAACAAATTTTGTAGTAACTAATTAACGAGTTGCTTGTGTATCACATTATATTGCATGTGACGTAGGAGTAATAGCTAGTTAGGACCAAGCAAGCAGAATGCATGTGGTCTGACTAACTATATGGATTTGTATGGTGTAATATACTCTTCTACTTGCAATCTTTTAAGTTAGCAACAAACCCTAGCTCACTTATATAGCTACGTGCCCAAGCATACTATGCCTGCAGCTCAAAAAGTTAGAGATCGATCGAGCTTAATTACCTATCTAATTAAGCTCAGCATCGTACGTACACGCTTTATAGTACTGTGTCTCTGAATTCTGTGCATGGCAAAAGGCAAATTCGAATCCGCGTCGCTTTGGCGCGTCGAGCCGCCGCCGCCGCAGCCATACGTCCCACCGCACCTGCCGCCACCACTATGCAGCCCGCCGCTGCCGCCCCCTCCTCCTCCACCGCCGCCGCCGCTGCCGCCATATGATCCTATCGAGCCACCGCCGCCTCCTCCGCCGCCGCCGCCGCCGCCACCTCCTCCTCCTCCGCCGCCGCCGCCGCCTCTGCCGCCTTACAACCCGCCGCCCCCTCCGCCGTCGAGGAACATCGTGGTGATAGTGGTGGTCCCGATCGCCGGGCTGGTGTTCCTTGGGCTGGTCGCGGGGCTGTTCCTGCTGGCGCGGGCGCGGCGGCGGAGGGAGGAGGACGAGGAGACGGTGGAGGTGGACGACGTGGAGGTGGTCCACCACGTGCGCGCGGAGGAGCACGTCGTCCCCGGGCCGTCGGGCCAGATGCTGAAGGTGCTCGATGTCACCGACGAGGTCGACGTCCACGAGCACATCGTCCGGCACGAGCACGAACGCGACGTCCAAAGGGGGTGACCAGTGGCATGCATGCATGCATGGCCATCCTATCATTAATCCGTCCAAGCATGAACAGAACCTGATTATCTTAATTAATTGGTAGCAGAATTGTTAGTTAATTAAACTGTGTGATCATGTATGTACGTGGAAATTTAATTCCGGCCTGCGTGTATGAAACTCAATAGTGATGCTTGCGTAAGCCGTGCGCGGCCGGGCTAGTCGATCGATCTATAGTTGTATTTTTTTCTTTGGATTGAAATATATGGTTTGTCTGTTTATACATTGCATGAATTATTTTAAGGAAAATTGCATGAAATTTTTATCTGAGTGATTTTTCAGCCCTTGAGAAAATACCGGATAACATATTTTCTAGTATAAATTAAATTTTCTTATCTCTAGGTACATTAGTTATGAGGATATACGTAGTAAATTTTATATTAATTTTGGTTACCTCTTGGTATCTCTCAAGACCATAAAATTTCTTTTTTTTAGAAAAGTGAGATATCAACCATTTCTACCATCTGAATTGCTCTAAGGGTGCGTTCAAATCAAAAGGTCAGCTTAGCTTATAAGCAGCCCACAAAACGAGACGATTCATTAGCACATGATTAATTGAGTATTAAATATTAAAAAATTAAAAATAGATTTACTTGATTTTTTAAGTAACTTTTATATAAAAATTTTTCAAAAAACACTGTTCAACGGTTTAAGTAGCATATTCACAATAACAGAGAAGTACCCCAGCCATTCAGCCGATCTGAACGCTGACTAAGTTTCACGCAATTAACGGCACCTACCTTATTCAACTTGTTTCTATAGCATAAACATTGCATTGTGTTGTTCTTCTCCCAATAGAAGCAGAGGAACTGATCATTGGTCTAAACAAGAAAAGAAAACGGAATTGCTAAAAAACGTTCGACAGTTTTTCTTCCCAAAACTTTTAAATTCGTGACCGTCAAATCACCTTGAGATTTACACCCCACGTGCGCAAGCAGGAGTCGAACATGTGACCTCTGGATGCATGCTTGCGCTACTAGCGCTGGCCCCAGTCGCACGTGTCTTTTTATAAATAGATACAAATTGTATATAAGTTTATTGTAACTATACTATAGTTACATGTAATTATATTTTAATTATACTAAAGTTATATTTAAAAGTTTTTTTAAAAAAACTGTAGAATGTAGCTACTCCAAAAGAAAAATACCTGCTATAAGCATCTAATCCAACCCGGCCACTGTATTGGGCCATCAACTCGGCCCAACAACTTTGCTGTTATATCAACTGTGCTTTCAATTGACACGGCCATTTGGATATAGGCCTCAATTCCAGCCCATCCACGTATATGGGACTGGCTTTCGAGCCCACATATTAGATGGGCCGGAAATTCCCCTGTCCAAAAAGGCCCACGGTCCATGTATGGGAATACATTTCCCCCAAGTTTTGTGAATTACTAAAAATTTTAAAAAACATCTCCCACAGGCCCACACAGGAGTAGCGTGTAGCGTGTACATGTCGGTATAGTACGTTATAGTTGTGTACGGCTGACTACTTACTCCGTCTTAAAATAAAAAGAACCTAATGTTAGATGTGATATATATTAGTATAGACAGTTATTTTTTATTGTGAGACGGAGGGAGTATTAGAGTTGACATTCTTGGGCTATGACGCTGTGTGCTGCGGATGTCACCTAAACTCATCCATATATTGATTAGCACTCAAAAAATATAAGGTCTATTAGATTTTGTTAGGATAACGGTTACACTTTATTAGGATATAATTTTTATGGTATAAATTGATATTATTAAATTCGTATTCAAAAGTAATTACTTATAATTATACTTTTGAATAAAAAATAAGATCGTAATACAACAATTTTTTTTGTCAAACTTTATGCTAACAAAACCTAGTACGCCTTCAAACGGATGGAGTAGTATTATTTTTTCGGATCATCTGTATCTACGAGTTAACTGAAAAAAGGGTAAAAATCTCGGTGACTTTTCTTGGCCGACCGTTCGATCTCCATCCAGCCACCCTCCTTAATTTTCTTCAAGTATGATGAGATTCTTCAGAAACCGATAGAACATCTAGAAGGGAACTCACCATTAGCCAGTTTGGAGACAGGGATACGTATGAAAAGAGGCAAAATTAATATAAGAAAGAGGCTAACCTCTTAACCATGACGACTTAGCCTAGAAATTAAGCTAACTCTGTTGACTTAAGCGTGTATATGCATGCATGTAGCTAGCCCCTGATCATCGAGTGAGAATGAACTGGTCTCCATTAATGGTACATATAATCTCAGCGGTTGGCACATTACATCGGCGCCATGTTGTGTGTACCTGTCCCTCTCGATTGATCTGCCTCACGTACGTGTTAAGCTAAATCTCATGTGGTTAATTACTAACTCTTAAATACTGATTTTGGCGCCCTTTTCTTGGATTTCGTTGCCGCCAAACGCTGTGGAGGAGCTGGATCTCATTGTGATGCTTGCTAGCTAGCTAGCGCATGGGTCATGGCGAACAAGGTTTAGATCAATCAAATTCAAGGCTAGCTACCCCGCAAAAAATAAAAAGGCTAGCTACTCTCTTACTTCCAAGATATAGTTATTTTTAGATTTTATAAAAAATTAATGAGAGAGGGAAATTAAATGAAGAAGGTTGTGATTAACTAAAATACGAAAGTACGTTGGAAATTAAATGAGAGATGATTGTGATCGGTTAAGTGAAGGAGTAGATATAGAATTAGTTATATTTTAAAATAAATTTATTTAAATACTAAAAACATGCTATATTTTAAAATGGAGATATGGAGATAGTAGCTCACTGTGACGTGAAGTGATGCGTGTTGCTTTCAGCCTGCATTGATTGAGCTTAAATTACGCCTATATCTGTGGTCACTGTAGAGAGATGTCTATGGATTCGATCTGCCCTGCCCACAGTTTCTAAGGCCATGAAAGGAATTAAACAAATTAACTCAATAACGATCACATAATTTAAGTGTTCTACTGTGTAATCTCTTGATCTGTGTCTCTTTCTAAGGTTTGTAGCTACATGCCGTGTAGTTTGTGTTGTGTACCATGCTGCTTCCTTTCGATAATTTGACACGTAAAGTTAACGTAGAAATGAAAAGAGCGAGAATGGGTTGTATGGATCTTCCTAGCTATACGGCTAGTTCTAGCTAGCATAAAGAAGGTAAAATGGTTACTTCAGGACAAAAAAAAAGTTGAAATGGTCGCTTTAGCACGTACTCTCACCAGTTTTTAATAAATAATATCGTTAACTTTTGACACGATGTTTAACCATTCGTTTTCTTTAAAAAAATTAAGTAAATATGATTTATTTTGTTGACCTAATTTATTACTAAAGAAATTTTAAACATGACTTATTTTTTATTTATACTTTTTTAATAAAACGAATAATCAAACGTCATGATAAAAATCAACGATATTATTTATTAAAAATCGAAGATAATAGTATATATGTCATGGTTTATTTTTATCACTAATTCCTTTGACGTATGAAAGCGACAATTCCACACACATGTTATTTTGAGAATAATGTATTGAAACTTTTATGGAGTTTAGGACAGCACAAGTCACACGCAAATTTCACTTAGATATCTATACTATTTTTTTTTAAAAAAAGAAGCAATGGTAGTGGTAGTACGATGAATCTACCATCTCACCTGCTTTACTTATATTTTTTTTACCAACTATCCCTTTATGTGCTTTAATTTCATAAAACAGTCCTACATATTGGTTTAATCATATTTCATCTTCAAAATACAAGTTTAAATTATTTCAAACAATGGTAGAATGCATATAATTCTTATTTATCCATAACAAAGTATTGATCGGGTATTTTGCTAGTAGTGATTGTTCACTTATGCTACAAAACACATTATATTTACGCCAACGCGTGGAATAAGCTGTTTGAGAAGACATGCTAATTTTTTACTGTTTGGCTCAGCTGTCTTGTGCCCACATTATTAGTTAGTTTATAGCATATGGTGACATGGCATCATTGGAGTAGTGGAAATGTTAGTCTATTTGGTTTAGGGGTGGGGCAATATATCACAATAGTATCATTGTTGTGATATCCCAGATTCAGACCATAAATAATGCAAAGTTGCACACCACATTAATTAACTACACATTAGATGAGCAATATATATTCGTCGGTTTAAATTTGTTGTCGCTTGTATTAATATTGTGGAAGTCTTAACATATATATGTGTTACTCTACATTAATCCTCTGATTTAATCTTAAATTTGAGGTAGATACCAATAAATTGATATGACTTATTATTGATATAACTTAATAGTTACACGAAATCATAATAAATTATTATGACTTATGAGTGACTTTAATTTCTATGCTGAGTATAAGTAGGAGATGACAAGTGATCTATATAGGATTATTAGCTATATGATATGTGTATCTTCTATATAGTTAGAACACTCTAGCTCTAAAGCTCAATATTGTTGAATTCTTATTTACTGATACACTGAATTCATGTATACTAAGTTGCTCTGTCTAACATGATCACTCTAATGTGAAATTATACTGTCCGGTGGAGTTCGATGCCATCTCCTCTTTTTTCTATTTGCTCTTCTGCTTCTTCCTTTTGCTTGAGATTGTCGAGAATTCTTTGGCTTAGGGTTTGCGCTACGAACCCCTTCCAACACACTAATTGATCGGGCACTTCGGGTTTTAGGGTTTTGGTGACAAATAGTTGAACGCCTTCTGGGCCGTGCACCTCACCCTTTATATACACGTGTTGATGGGTCTCGGGTTAACCGAAATATCTCTAATTCGTTTATTAACCGATCAGAAGAAACTCTTATCTCTAATTCTTTCTTGCGTGGGGAAAAACTGGTGGACGAATTTATCTTCCCAAATTTGTCTCTGCAGTAGGGCCAAAACAATCAACCAACAAACATCACACTATATTATTACCCACTGGCAATTATTATATCATAAAACTCATACAAGAATTCACATCATAAATTGTAGATATTAACATGTAAACATATTAAATCGTCATCCCCTATATATCATTTTCACAATATTTCAACAATAATCATCTATTATTTTAATAATATTTAATATATATTCATCCATATATTTCGTTGCAAAACCCAGTGCATCATGTAATTTATGATATTACCAGACTAAGATAAGTTATTACTTTTAGGACTAGGACTAGCATGTACTTCTCTTGGTTAAAAGAATTGTTTAGACACTATAATTATGACATGGGCCTGTCATAATTGTAATTATATCTGTTGCGAAACATTTTAAAACAAGATAGATATGCCTGCTCGGCTACCTTTGTTGTGGTTGTGCGGGCTGCAGAAGCAAGCCAGTGCAACACTGCCTCGTACCTTGCTGGCTGTGGCGCACGACAATCGACCAGGCCCTATAATAATATGGCAATATTTTTTGAAAACACCAGGGACTGAATATTTATATAAATATTGCCACAAAAGGTTTTGATACATGTCTAATTAAACTACCATATATTTTTGCCAACAGAGGGGCTGCATAACAAACAAATCAACCCAGACAAACAACAGTTCCATCTAGTGTAGTCCTAAATCACACCATAATAACACAATTCGAATATATAGAACCCATCATACCTGCTGAGATGCAGCAATCGATGCTCCCACTTTCCTGCCACGTCAGGGATATACTATATATTACCACCTCTTATAGCAAGTTTAATAGCATAATCATCTGTAAGCCAGTGTTCGTAAAAAAAATATATCATATTAATAAAAAATATTTGTACTAATATCTAACTGTATCATGAAAATATCATTATTAGCTCAAAAGATACCAATATTAATGGATTATTATTACTGGGCTTGTTCGTGAAAAGAGTGCAGGTGGGCTGCGTCTGCATTAGTTTAATAAATGGACATTAGTGGCTAATTAGACGGAAAATGATCGGTTAATCGTGCCATCCAGTTGCATAATTACTCTGAAACCTTATGCCGCTCCGACTTGATGATTCGGTACGGTTTGGACACCGTTTCCGTTTAGACGGCCGAATAAACGGTGGTGACGGCCGACATTCACAGCACTGCACCTAGCTATAAAAATTAGAGACTACTTATATAACACGTGACAGAACATCTCACCTTATATATTATGTTTTTTGGACCATTGGATCTACTTTAAGATTCGTATAACCCCCTCAACCCTAATTTCTCTCCTCCCTCCTCCTTTATTCCTGTCGTTACCCATTCCCCACCGATCCCCACCGCCGCCCTGGCCTCGCCGGATGAGGGCGGCCGGCCTTCTCCCCCTCCCTCATCCCACCTGCCCCCTCTTCTCCTCCCCAAGGCGGCGGTGGTAGCGAGTGCCCTCCTCCCCGCTGTCTTCCCCGTCTCCGGTGACTCCCCTGCTGATGGAGATGCCCCCGTCTCCTAACTAGTCGGGATCCCGATGCCCCCACTCCGCCGTCTTTCCCGTCTCTGGCGGCTCCCCCGCCTCCTAAATGGTCGGGATCCCGACGCCTCTGCCACCAACACTGGCCCACCGCTGGCTCCCGACCCCGCGACTTCGGCGTCGCCACTGCCATCTCGCCGCTCGCCCGTTCCGCCACCCACCGCAGGGCCGCCACCTTCCACGGCCATCCCTCTAAGCCTGGGGAACTCCCCCTCTTCCGCCCTCCCCCACCCCTTCCCTAACCCCGAAACCTAAATCCTAACTCCATTGCCGTTCGTCGGGGTTGCCGGAGTTCGAGGAGAAGAATTGGGCTCGCCGAAGCACAAATCGCAAGGCAAATCCTAAGGTCAGAAATCTGTAAGAAATCCTCCCAAAATTTTGTTGAATGTGATTTAGCAATTCCGTAAAAATTATCACATTATATATATTCAGTGCTAATTGATATATCATACAATAGTATGCTATAACATGTACACCATTCTATATACAATAATGGCATAAAGTTATCTGCTGAAAAATAGTTTGGGCCATTATTCTGTCTTTGGATACTAATTAATACTACCTTCTTCCTATATTGTAGCTACTTATAGCATTTAAATTTTGTACCATAATATAGTTACTTCTCCACCTACTTTCTCGTCTCAACCAATCGCACCCATCTTATTTAATTTCATCACATTCCTTAATCTCTAAAAAGAACAGAAGTAGCTATAATATAAGACAAACAGAATAGACAACTTTACTCTCTTGTAACTTTCTCTCTCATCCACCTCACCGTAACTCCAACATAACAATCCTTATAGTCCACTTATGTAAGCTTATGCTGTAGTTACTCTCAAGATGCTCCCACTTTATCTCTTGCTAGTAGCTATGCTTGTTTGAGCTATGGCTGATAATTTATGAAAAAGTAAACAAAACAACAAAAATAATTTATCGGTAAAATTTTTGTAAAATGTTATTGTTAGTAGTTTAAAGTCAATACGGAAAAATAAACTAAGATAAAAAACTTTCTATATGAGCATCTCTATTATAGACCCTAAACACAACCCCCAAATGATTTTTGGGTGATGAGGCAAAGAACTAGGTCCAGTAGGGATCCTACTTAGGCCCCAAAATGAGGAGGTCCCCAAATATTTCCCCCATGCCCCTAGTCTTGGGGGCTCTATACCACAGCTCCTATTAATATTATTTTTGGCGCATACGACAATTCTCTACCCATGTTCATGCGCCGTTGCTGTCACATCTGGAAGGAGGAAGATTGGAAGAGAAAAAGGTGAGAAAAACCTACCTGCTTGGCTGGCCCTTCGTCCGTCGCCGCCCGCCGCCCTTGGCCCTCGGCCAGGCCAGGCGCGGCTCGCCCGCCGCCCTCGGCTAGGCGCGGCGCTGGCCGGCCGCTTGCCCGCCGCCGCCCGACGCGCTTGGCCAGGTTGCACGCTCGGCCGAAGGCAGTGGCCCGGCATGGTCGCCCGTGAGTTACTCGCCGGAGGGTGCGCGCTGGCGGTGCAGTGCTCGTTGCGGCCGCAGAAGAAGGCGACCAAGCACCGTATGAAGACGCGGCCCAATAAATCGCAGGAGTAGGACATCAAGCACCACCCCACGCAGTACCCGCCGCCACCGCTGCTCCCTCCGGATTGGACGCTCGTTGCTGCCGGCGCAACTATCGACGCGTCGGCGCAGGGCGAGGAGGAGGTGGAGCCGCAGGAGGAGTCGGAGCCGATGGCCGCTTCGATCGTCGAGGTGGTGGCGGCTCCGGCCGCTGCAGGGCAAGGAGGAGGTGGAACCGTAGGAGGAGTCGAAGCCGGTGGCCGCTCTGATTGTCGAGGTGGTGGCGGCTTCGGCCGCTGTTGACTGATAGCCGGTCATGTCGCTCGTGATTTCTTTACACGAATTGCCTCACTCATGGATAGATTTTGGGTATTATTGCTTCTCTTGATTGCCTGTGATCAAAATCTTGGATGCTACTGTTAAATGGTTACTGCTTTATACTCTCACTGATTGATTTACTTGATGTCAAACTAGTCATATACATATAGTTTATGTTGAAATACAATAAAAAAAAAGATGAGGAATGGAGGGTGTTGCTAGAGTTTGGGATATTTTTAGGGTTCAAAGAAAATAAGGACAACCTCTATTTCATCTTTGGAAGCTCTAAAATAGAGGCTATTGTTGGAGATGTATTTAAAAAAAATTAAATAAATTTATTTTTTAAATTTTTAATACTTAATTAATCACATATTAATAACACTTTCTCGTTTCGCCGCTTTAACATGCGTGCGCCACCAAACTTCCCGCGAGGCGCGCGCTGCGCTGAACCCGACGCGCACACTGCCACGGCGCCACCCCACCCACCACCATCCGCGAAGATTCGGCACGGGACGGAAAAAAAAGGCGAAAGCCAACACACGCACGAGCGGAAAAAAGAAAACGCGCGGGCCACACCCCGCAGCCGCTGCGCGCAAGTGGCGGGAGAGCGAGCTAGCTAGCTAGCCGCACCACCTCGCCTCCCCCTCTTGTCACTGGCAGGTGGGACCGAATCAAAGGTTAGAGGATGTGGGTCCCGCGTGACGG
Source organism: Oryza meyeriana var. granulata (assembly GCA_003991445.1). NCBI lineage: Eukaryota > Viridiplantae > Streptophyta > Magnoliopsida > Poales > Poaceae > Oryza > Oryza meyeriana. The sequence goes on from RYFJ01000357.1 coordinate 135,164, forward strand.
TGAGAAGCATTTACTCGCCCGGGACCACCTGGGATCGCCGTCGCCGCTGCCTGCCAGCCACTTGCTGGCAGTAACCACTACTACTCGCATACACCCCCTGCATTTTTAGTTGGTTTTTTTAAAGGAAAAAAATTGGAAAAAAAATCTCCTCCTCTTCTCTCCCGAGTTCCGACCTCCCCTTTGTCTCCTCAACGCCTAAAGCGTCGCCGCGGCGTCCTACCTCGCGCCTTCCTTCGCTTGCTTCCGCCGCCGCCTGAGCTCGGCGGCTGAATTTTGGGGGGAGGAGGGGACAGTAGGTGGTGGTGCTAGGCGCGCTGAGCTGCTGATCCGCGCGCCCGGCGGCGGCGGCGGCGGCGATGCCCGCGTGGTGGCCACTTAAGTCGAGGTCCAAGGCGAAGAGCGGCGGCAAGCCCGGGGCGGCCGCCATCGTATCCGCAGCGTCGTCCCCGCGCAAGTCGCTCGACCTTGACTTCTCCGCCTCCCCCTCGCTGACGCCCCGGGCGAGGGAGAAGGCACGCAGCCTCGACTCGCCGGCCGCGGCGCGGCATGGGGGCGGAGGCGGGCGGTGCGGCGGGGGGCTCGGGGAGGTCGGGTACAAGCTCCCTGTGCCTGTGGGTGACACGGGACAGGGGCAGGAGCCGGAGTTGGAGCCGACTTCTGTGAGGTTTCCTTACGAGGAGAACGGGGATTTGGGGGGCGCCGCCGGTGACGCCTCGTCGGAGGAGTCGAGCATGTGCTCGCCTGATTCGTTGGATGAGGCGCCGGATCAACAATTATGTAGGTAAGTGAGCGATCGTGAGATGTCCCCAACTGGAATTCGCCTGTTCGATTTCCACTTCTCGTGGTGCAACGTGCAATTGCAACTATGTAGGTTTGATACTTTGATTAAATTTGGGGAATTCCATGATCTGATAGGCGTAGCATGTGGGTTTCGTGTGTTACTTTCCCCTCAATTTCGTGTGAATGGTTTACTTGGCTTTGCTATAAGTGTGTCGAGTCAAGTGCAGAGTTGGGGGCGTGATGAATGAACAGTGTGGGTTCGTGCCACCGCCAACTATATCAGTTGACCTTTTCCATGATCGTTCCGGTTGTGCAATCCTGAGCCATTTCTTTTCCTTTCTCTGATAAAAATGTGTTATAGACCGGATTACTCAGGATGCCAAGGTGTGTTAATGGTCGAACAAAGAATTTTAAAGGCTGAATAGTTGTTTCTTTTGTTGCCCTAGAGCCACCACTCTGTTGAAATGTGTATTTGGTTCTTGTGCTAAATCATTGATATTCTCACAACAATAATGTCCACTGCTTTTTGTTAATCATTATGCTCTGAACTCAATTTGAGATATTTTTTTTTTGCGTGGGACAATTTGCGAACCTTTGAAAGTTGTAAATTCATATGACGTGCCAAGTTCATATGCTTGGGGGTACTTAAATTAGCGTATCGGTCCATATCACATCATAACTGTATTCATATGTTTCATTTCAAAATCGTGTTGGTATCATCTCTGATGGTTCTTGGCTGCTTGGTGTAATCTCTAGGTCTACGGATCCAATTGCTTTTAACTGGGGAAGAAATATGCCATCTGACTCACATAAGATCTCAAATGAAGACAATCATTTCATGTCTTATAGCATGCCACGGGAGCATCAGAAGTTCTTTGAGGTTCCTGTCACTAATATGGGAGAACTTCATTTGCACAGTGATGATCCTTCAACTAGTGAAACCAGTTGCTCGCGTGGCAGAATGTTGCCTGAGGATCTTGCTTCAAGAACAAGAAGCCTCTCCCCTGGACCGAAATGCCATACTTTTGCTGTAAATAATGTAAATTCAAGGGAATTTGGGTTCAGTCCAAGGTCACCAGTAAAAATGATGGATGGATTGAAGAGCCCACCTCATCCTTTACCTCTTCCTCCAGCTCCTGCTGCTTGCTCACCTCTTCCTCCATCTCCCACTGCTTACTCGCCTCACCCTCTATCTCCCACTACTTGCTTGCAATCCGAATCACAATGGAAAAAAGGGAAATTGTTAGGGAGTGGTACGTTTGGCCAGGTCTACCTTGGATTTAACAGGTAACGAAGTCTTTCTATAGTTTGGCATCATTGTAGTTTGTATTATTATTTTGTATATGATGCATTAGTTCCACATTGAAAGCAATAATCATTCACAAGATATATGATAAGTTTTCATACTCCATTATTTGGGGCAATGAACTTGACTTGACAGTGTGATTAAGTGGCAGTAATTGTCAAGATCTGACAGATAAATGGGTTCTTTTGCTGAATTTCATGGTGCCAAAGTCTTGATATGTACAACATGGTTGTGGTGTTATCTAATGTGTCCAATAGCAATTTGTGATAGAATTCTTAAGTTCATGATAAATTATGCAGTGAAAATGGGCAGTTCTGTGCGATTAAGGAGGTTCAAGTTATTTCGGATGATCCACATTCAAAAGAACGGCTCAAGCAATTAAATCAGGTTATTTGCTCAGTTTGCTTGGTTCAAATGTCTTTTGATGAATATTAACAACATTTGCATCTCTTGTTCAATCGACTCACTGACGTTAATTCACTTGGACATTAACAGGAAATAGATATGCTTAGGCAACTTTCGCACCCAAACATTGTGCAATACTATGGAAGTGAGATGGTAAGCTCTACTTGATAAATAATTGTGTTTGTCTCTGCAGCTATATAACTTCAATACATGTTTGCAACTACCCTATTGTCTATTACATGCATGGTGTGTGATGTGACAGATTTATGAAAGTTATAGAAAGAATCTGGGAATCTTAAAGCAAAAAAGGTTGTTGTGATGGCTAGATCCAGATCCGGATAATTAACAGCATTTAATTTGGTTGGTTCGTCTTGTTAATCACTATCCTGCCTAATGTAACTTACAAGAGGTGCAATTTGCCGCATGTACAAGTATAATCATATCTGGAAGGATGAAGAAAACTTCAGCTTTTAATTGTTTATTATGTATATGTGTAGTAGTGCATTTTCTTTTTTCTTTATAGTATCTTTAGATAATTAAATTGTTCAGTTTCCTGTCACTTCTTTTACTGTGCTACTAATGTAAGTTTTTTGCTGTTATTTCCTCTCACTTGGTTTGCGCTTTTGACTTTTTTATTTTTCCCTCACAAAATGAAATTCTCTGGTTTTGTTGTTTAGTTCTCAGCTTTTGTTTGAAGCACTTGAGAAAGTACTTGGCGTTGCTTATACTTTCTTATTGTGGATGTTTCCATGCAGACTGATGATGCACTTTCAATTTATCTTGAGTATGTTTCTGGGGGCTCGATTCATAAATTACTTAGAGAGTATGGTCCTTTTAAGGAACCTGTGATCCGTAATTACACTGGACAAATTCTCTCTGGTCTTGCCTACTTGCATGGGAGGAACACTGTCCACAGGTAGTACAAATTGTCTACAACTGTTTTCGCATTCCTTTGGTAGTAAAAGAAATACTGTAACCACTTCATACTGTTTATCTTGGCAGAGATATTAAAGGTGCTAACATACTTGTCGGCCCTAATGGTGAAGTCAAACTTGCTGACTTTGGCATGGCTAAGCATGTATGCATTTTTTTTCTTTTCCATCCTCCCCCCTTTGTATGCAGCATCGTGTAATCCAACTATCCTAAAATTTAGTCCCAACATCCCTTTTGGTTGAACACTTCTACTCACATTGAAATGTTGCTAATGCATCTTATATTCTTATGATAATTCGAATTAGTGAGATATGCTTCCATGCTTTCCTAAAAGAGAACTTTGTTGTTTCTAAATGCTGCTGAATTTACTTATCGGGTTTAATTTCATAAGAATCCATGTTTTCTTTTTTGGAAGTAGAAGCACTTTCCAATTCTGTTTCCTTCATGAAGCTACGTTTTTACTTCTCCTTACATAAAAATGGAAAAGAATTCTGTGGAAGTTTGCACAGAGTCAGCAGCTATTCCCAGATGTAGGATTTTGTGTTTGAATTGGCTTATCCGTGTGGCTTATAAGACGCACGCAAAACGAGAAACGTCATTAGTGCGTGATTAATTAAGTATTAGTTATTACAAACTTGAAAAATGGATCTATTTCATTTTTTAAAGATACTTTTATATAGAAAACTTTTGCAAAAAACGCACTGTTGTACGTTTTGGGAAGCGTACTAACGGAAACCGAGATAAAAGCTAGAAGCTAGAAGCTGATTCAAACACATGTGTGGATGTCGAGTACTCTGGTTGATGTGTTTTGCATATGTACATATCTACAGAAGTTTACGGGTCCTTTTGATGTCTATTATTGCTAGTTCATGACTACGAGAAAATACACATGCTACTCTGTTTCAAACCTTTAATTTCATTATTTATGTTGAAGCAGATATCATCTTTTGCTGAAATACGCTCTTTCAAAGGAAGCCCTTACTGGATGGCTCCTGAAGTGAGTTGTCTTTCCAACACTAAACCTTTATATACCATATTTATCATCATTGTTATATGATTCTAAGTTCTCCCAATGGTTGTAACATGCAGGTTATAATGAACGGTAGAGGTTACAATCTACCAGTCGACATTTGGAGTTTGGGATGTACTATAATTGAAATGGCAACGGCAAGGCCTCCTTGGCATCAATACGAAGGGGTATGTTTTCACTTTGCAGCTGTAGTTTTCCATGTAACTGGTGAATGCCAATCTGATCCAATCCGATCTTGCAGGTGGCTGCTATATTTAAGATTGCAAACAGTAAAGATATACCTGAAATCCCAGACAGCTTTTCTGAGGAAGGAAAAAGTTTCTTGCAGCTGTGCTTAAAACGCGATCCGGCATCCCGCTCCACTGCAACTCAGTTGATGGATCATCCTTTTGTTCAGGACCATCCAGCAGTAAGAGCTGCGAAATCCAGTGCACTCAGAAATGCGCTTTCTGCACCAGCAGATGGGAGGCATACAATGGTATAATTTTATTTTTCTCATTCTAAAATCAGCTTTTAGGTAGGCTTTAATTCTCATTAGCCCTTCCCATAGGCCAATGAAAAAAGCAGCCTGTTGTAATTCACTGGGTTGAGTACTTTACATGCGCTCGAACCGATTTGGCCAATAAATGGTAGCATTCTTCTGGTTTTCTGGACGGTGCTTTCTGGCCAGTACTATGCATGCTACCTCATTTGAATTGGCTTAGTTGCATCAAATGACCTCTTGAGTATGTCTAAGTCTAAATGGAGAGCTGATGAGCAAGGGCTCCTTTTGCTACTTTATTTGAATGGAGTTCGTTGTAGACTTGTAGTATTGTTGCCTTTCAAGGGGAAAACGGTATAGCTTGCCTCTTTTATGGTTTCTGCTTTCCTGAGTCCTCACCCTTATCATGTATCCACTCTTGCTGCAGTCCAACAGGGAGTTCTTACCAAGGAGAAGTATCACTCCTCTCAAGGATATAGGAGTGAGCGCAAGAGATTTTACTGGATTTTCCACAGCTGTTCCTTCGCCGCACACTGCCAGGTACTGCGATACTCGCCTTTATCCTCACTTTGTGCTCTTTCCTGCAACTTGTAGGTGCTTATGTATTATTCTACAGCAGTCCAATTTCCGCCGTGAGAACAAACATGTCTCTACCGGTGTCCCCATGCTCAAGCCCACTGCGGCAGTTCAAGCAATCCAATTGGAGCTGCCTGCCATCTCCACCTCACCCAACGTTTTCCTCTGGTGCTACTACCTATACCCTATCAAGCTACATGTCGAATGAGACAAGACGAAGTCCCACGATTTCGGATACCTGGCAAGATATCAGCCAGTTGATGAAGGTCCAAAGCCCTTACGGTTCCCCAAAGAGGTTCTGAGCGTCATCCGTGAGTATTTAGCACGAGAAATGTTCCTGTGACATCGTAGGTATATGTTAGAGATGTCAGAAACATGTTGTAACTCTTACACTACACCGATCCGATTTACTGTACAGTATAGAAGGCTTCATGAGGAAAGAGGCTATGACAGGAAGGAAATTCTGTATATCGATCTGTAGGCGGTTGTCGCCTCCACTTTGTATCATGCTGTATATCATATCAGTACATAAATCGAACAAAATACGGCCCGTAAATTCGTTAGCTTGGAGAAACTGACGTTTAGATGATGTTATAGTAGTTTAGTGCTTCCCTGGCAGATGTAAGTATTTCTCCCTACTGCAATGAAGATAGATATTGTAGATTTCTCCCTACTGCAATGGAGATACATATTCTGCAGTTTACAATTCGCGTTCGGTTTATATTACCTTTGGATTCCATCTGTCTTATGCCGATGTTAGAAACCATGCTATGTATCAAGCGACTGAAGAGCATCAAGATCATTGGTTTCAGGGCTATGTTGGTATATGGGTTTCAGGGTTATGATGGTTTTTTGAAGCACGTGAGACAGTACACCTTGCATGAATGAATGTATCAAGAATAGAACTGATAGAGAATTGAACAAAAAAAAATGTTTTTTTGTTCCTAGCCTGAGATATATTTATTAATAACATCACTATCTCGATTTGAAGCTGATTACTTCCAACCTCGAAATACAAGAATTGTAGGAATGTTACAGATAATCATGACTCGACAAAAAGAATAAGAAAGAACAATGTTGCATGAAAACTACAGCCGATCGATCTACTACGCATTCAGGCCATCCATCGCATCACCCGCCGACGAACCCTAGCTGGTGGAGGATGAAGGCCAGGATGAGCATCACAATGGCGAGGACCAACCCTTTCCTCCCCAAGAGGAACTCCTTGGCCTTCCTCGCGGCTTCCACCGCTTGCCGCGCTCGGTTCATCCATCTCATCACCCTTGTCCAGATCCTCTCGAGACAGAGAAGACATTGCATCTTGAACTCTGACAGCATCGTCCTTGGACAGCTTCATCCCAAACTGCGTGCTGATGCTTGACATCACCTCTGGATCCATGTTCTCCACAATGGATGAGAACAACCCCCGGAAGGCGGGGTCTTTCATGGAGTTCATCATGACTTCCTGCTCATCAGCTGCAGAAGGTGCAGCAGGAGATGTTGATGGCGATGCTTCAGGAGGAGAAGGTTGTGAAGCACTGTATCCCGAGGTTGAAGATGATGGAATCGTGTGACTGCTTGATGGCTCTGAACCTTCTGCTGCTTCATCTTCTTCTTGGACTATTTCTTCGATGACAGCTCCTCTTGGACGCTCCCTTCCTCTCCCTTCCATCTCGAGTTTCTCTTCAGCATCTCTCAGAACCTCACCTCATCCGGGGAAAGCTCATGCGCTTTCCTCATATCAGCCACGGCTGCTTCCAGATTTCCCAGCTCTCTGTATGCCTGGCCCCTTCGATAGTAAGCCTTGACGTTGCTCGGATCGTAGGCAAGAACCTCTGATACTTCATCCACGCACTCCTGAAAATTTCGTGTCTTCAGACAGCAAGACATCAGGTTCACCATGCACACCGTCTGCAGAGACTGCGCGTCCTGCGACGGCACGTTCTTGAGGTTGTCCTTGGCGAGCCTGTACTTGGCGGCGGCCTCGGCGTACTGCTCGAGCTTGTGGAAATGGTTGCCCTGGTTCTTTAGATTCTTGGCGTTTGATACCACGTGGGAGATCCGCTGCTCGGCCTGGACCTTCATGGCGGCGAGCTCGTCGGGGCTGGCGCCGGCGAGCTTCCTGGACATGTCCAGCATCTCCTCGGGCCTCGTCTGGTTCAGCTGCCGCCCGGCGCGCCTGATGTCGTCGGCGCTCAGGTTCTTGATGCTCTCCGACGCGAACCTCAGCAGGCTGGGGTTCGACATGAGCTGCTGCTGCATTGCGGCGAGGTCGGCCGGCGACATGCGGCTCATCTGCTCCTGCGCCACCCGCATCATCTCCGGATCCATCATGGCGAGTCTGGTCGGCGAATCAAGGCGGCGCGCGACACAGCGATCGAGCTCCTCTCCCCGTGGATTTTCTTCTTCTCGTGCTCACGACAGAGGCGTTGGGAACTTGTGGGTTTGTGATCTTGGCGGGCTTCCGCTCTCGCTATTTATCTGCGGTTTGAGAAGGGGGGGAGAGAAACGGATTCGGATTACGGTTTACGGATTCCGTTTCCTTTTTCTTTAGATTCTCGAACTCGGAGCAACCAAATTGCGGTGAAATAGAAGAAATTTACGTGTTGCGGTGTGGACTGATCGAATTACAGTGGAACAAAAGAAATTTACACGTTACGGTGAAATTTTCTTCAAAGAAATAAAAGATATGTGAAATAAAGAACTTTACATGTCATGGCGAAATTTTCTTCAAAGAAATAAAATATTAGAAATGTGATTTTTGGGTAAAATTTTCATCAAAGAAAGAAAAGATAAAACAGTGACAAATTTTTAGGATCCTGAATCCTTAAAAAATCCTGTGAAGAGCCTTTGTTGCAAAGGACCGATAAAAAATTATTCAAAAAAATTCATCAAAGAAATTAAAAATATAAATGCGGTGAGCGTGGATCGAACACGCGACCTTCAGATCTTCAGTCTGACGCGAGCTATCCCCGCTTTCTTAACGTAATCGATTTGTTCTTATGAAACCGAATATTAGTGGGCCCAATTTTGTGTTCAAAAGCAAAGCAACCAGAAACAGCAAAACAAGTTCGGGCGCCTCTCGCTGCATGCGAAGCTGAACTCGAAGAGGAAGAAGGGTTTTCTTGTCTACTTAACCATGAAATTGCGCGATTCGATCATCAAGCTTACATGCCATCATAGACATTCTTGACGCAGAACTTACAGCTTACAAGAACATCTACCACCTTAACTCCGGCAATGGCGTCTACAACAATACTGGTAGAAGATTCATCATCATTCACATGGATTTGAGCAGCTTGAGCAGCGACCTGGCCTTGGCCTTCGCCCTGGCGCCGCACTGGCTCTGCAGCAGCAGCAGCAGCTGCGTCACCACGCCGGCGCCGGCCGCCTCGCTCCGCGCAGCCCGCGACTCCCTGCACACGGCCAGCAGCGCCGCCACCGCGTGCTCGCTTCCGTCGTTGCTCGAGTTCATCATGAAGACGTGTTTCACTAGCGCCTGCATCGCGCCGGGGGCGCGCGCCACCGCCCTGCGCCCGGCCTCCGACGCCGACAGCGCCTCCACCGCAGCCAGCGCGCTCGGCACGGCGGCGCCGGCGGCGCACTTCCCGTTCCGGGACGCCCAGGAGAGGTGCTTGAAGAGCGCGCCGACCGCGCCGTGGTGGATGGCGCTGCCGCGCGCCGGCTCGGACGTGCAGATCGCCGCGATGGCGCGTACGGCGGCCTCCGACGCCGCCGCGTGCGCGTCGGGTGACGGCGACGGCGCCCCGTTTTCGTGCTGAAGGAGTGGCACGAGCGCCTGCCACACCCGCGGCGAGGCGGCCACGACGAGCGCCAGCTCCCTCGTCGCGGCGGCCGTGGCGATGGTCTCCAGGACGCGGCACAGCCCCGCCCTAGTCCGGCAGCGGCCACGCTCCAGCAGCATTACGAACGACGCCAGGCTGGCCTCGCTCTTGAGCACGTTGAGGCAGCCGAGCTGCGGCGAGGCGGCGCTCGACGGCATGAGGCTGAGCGCGCATTGCAACGAGAGCTCCTCCACCTCGGTGCCGGCGCGGCACTCCGACAACGGCGCCATCGTCGGCGACGGCGGGTGGAAGACGAGCTGCAGCAGCACGGGCAGGAAGCCCAGCTGGAGCATGCACGCGCGGCCAACGTCCGACTCGGACGCCAGTGTCATCACCTTCTTGAGCGCACCAACTTTCACCTTACCGGCGCCGGCGGCGTCCGGCTGCTGCAAGCAACGCTTCAGCGCCGCGAGCGACGGCTCCTCCGTGTCGGCCTCGGCGTCCGTCGCTACCGCCGCCGCAGCCGCAGTCGGCTCGGGGAGGTGGTGGTGGTGGTGGTGTTGGTCGGTGGACAGCCAGCGCTCGATAAGGTGGCGCAGCGTGCGGTTGGGCACGAGCACGGTGGCGTCGCCGAGTGGCTGCATTGTGACGGGGCAGGTGCGGTGGCCGGCGGCGAGCCACCGCTCGATGCACGGCCGGTCGTACGTCTGCCCCGTGCACAGCGTCACCGGGTCCGTGAAGATGTCCAGGCTGATCGGGCACCTGAACAGGTGCGGAATGCTCATCTTCTCCACCCACAAATCGATCAACAAGAAGCCATCAAGAAACGTAACAAATCTCTGAATCTGCAAGAACACAGCACTGAAATCATCACAACTCAAAGCTCATCATCAAGATCAACAGAACAGATCATCGAGAAGCTAAATACACACCAAATCATACCAAGTCAAGAGCTCCTCGAGAAACCCACCAGCAGCTGATAGGAGACGAAGCTACAAACTTGCAATGTGCATAAAGGAAAGATTTTTCAGCTTGTTTCAGGCACTCACTCCCATGCCAGTCTCATCAGGAATCCATGGTGATGTACTACTGATGAAACGTAACACAGCAGATGTAACCAGTGAAATGACTGCTGTAGAGTGCAGAGTTACTGCACTGTGTCTGGACCCTCTGGTTGTACTTGATGAAGACGATGACCATGAACATAAAGCTGGCCAAACAACAGGAGTTGCACTTGCATCTGCACAGATGGAAGGTCACAGCACAGAACTGGATGTGGGCTCTGTTCTGAAGATCAGAGAGAGAATGCTAGAGAGATAGTATCGGAGAGAGCAAGAGCAAGTGAGGTGTGTAGAATGGTTGCAAGATAAAGGCAAGAGGCAAATGGAAGAACTTTCTTTTGGTGTTAGTCATATTAAGGGAAAGGTCTAGTGATTGGACCAGAACGAGAGGGAGATAGAGAAAAGTTTGCAAGCCTGAAAACGTGGGGACAGTCAGAGTTGGGGACCGGTTGGAATGCATTTTACAGATTGGAATGGCCAAATAGGCTGTTGAGATCATTTGCAGATTGCAGCGTTAATTAATACTTTTAATTTGTTGGGCATACTATGTATGACTAAGAATTATCTGCCACACAGTTTTCAACTTGGAAGATCCAGACACAGAGAGAAATATTCAATCTTTATTTTTTTTTTGTTTGGTTCTGAAGGAGACATTTTTGAACTGAATGCGACGGCTTCAGGATGTATTCTAAATTTCTAATACAATTTGAGATAACTACATGTTTCTGAATTACGCGTGTGGCTATCACTGTAGCCAACTATGGACTAACTTGAACCCTTAAGCAGTACTCCATGTGCCATGATGGTTCCATCTGCAACAGACACAATGAGTGTATGATGTTAACATGGCACATGAATACGGTTATGACCTGGAAATCGAGTGCTTAGAAAGCATTAGGAGCAACACATGCAAATAGGCAATTATTCAGATCATTTAATTTCCTGTACTTCTTTACTCTAGATCCAAAAAGATAACTTTCTCCTAAATTCATTTCTCTGTTTGCTTGGTTCACTTCTCATCCAGAATAAAAGTTTCAGTCTCTTTTCTTTTAAGATGAACAGAAGTTTCATTCCATCATGTTTAAATTTCAGGAAATCACCCATTAGGCTGCAAGAGTGGCACTGCTCCAGGACAGAAAGAGAGAATCTTTCTTACAAGACAAAGATCACTAGGTTACAAAATATGATCTGTACAGTTGAATCTACAACTCCATTGGTTAATTGATTGGCACCTCGAGCAACACACTTAAAACTAAACAATGCAGTGCTGAGTAGGTGCTAATGCCAGCTTAACTGCGGCTATGACAGTGCAAAAGTCTGGGGCTACAGTTTAACACTGCACTTCGAGGCAGTGTAGCCGGCAGAGGCAGCAGCACTACCCAAATCAAGGGACTCTTATCTGCATAGGGCTAGGCTATGTAGGATGGTGAATTGGTGATTAATATTGATGGACATCATGCATTGATCATATAAGACCTAGGAGATGGAGACAGATGGCCAAACTATGTAGAAGTGACATCGAACAGAATGTTATTCACATTGTCATCGCAAATCAGTACATCCTTGGCTGGGAATCTTAAGCCAATCTATCCTAATAGTATCTTTTGTCAATAAAGAGGTAAATTGCAGAAACCGGGAGTTGTACTTTCATTATTAAAAAAATAAAAAAATGAAGTGCATGATCTCGGATTTTTAGGAGATATGGTGGATGGACCTCCAATACATCCCAAAATCCAAACAACATAAAACAGCTCATTTTTAGATGGAATTAAACAGCTCTTAATATAACACGTGAATTTTGTTTGTAGTTCATATATGTAGAAGGATATCTGTGACCTAAATGATTTAATGAAATGATGGAGAGACATGGTTCAAACGATAGATAGGATGGAATTAATGATTATTGATTACACTATCAACTACCGATATTGATGCCATGAGGCCATAATTCATATGAGTACTGTTTTGTGGACAGGAACACTTGGGGTCTGAATTATGAAGTCTTTCAGTCCAGTGCTAGCTGGCTTGCTAGCACGATCATGCATTGCCAATGCCAATTTACCTTTAATCAATGCTAGCTAATAAAAAGGGTTTTTGAAGTTTGAACAAAGTTGACTTCTGTTCAATTTTAATAACAGAAAAGGAGACGGTAAATGCCAAGTGCTGTCAATTTGATGCACTAATGACTGCTCTCTCCTCCGCAATGTTTTACCACGAGTTTTTTAATCGCAGGAAGCCAACGCCGGCTTTTCAAAGATTAGACTGCGAACACACGCAACTGCGCACTGCACAGCTCAGACCGTAGAAAAACGGCCTGACAATTTGACTTCAAAGTTCAAATACGGTATTTTTCAGTTCAAACTTTTTGGTCGGAAAACCATTAGTAAATTGCTGTGTTGGCCTGACGGATCCAAAATTTGCAGTCCTTTTTGGGCTAAATATGTACTCGTACAAGTTCCTGTGGGCTTCAATATGTTGTTGAATTGTGTCCATATATTCCAGTGAGTACGGCCTTTCTTAAAACTTCTTCATAAATTTTTTAAAACAAATTTTTTGCTGCTAATTTTTTGGAGCTCGTCTTTAAGAAGCCAAAATTAAACTTGTGTATTTATTTATCTACCACGAGAGTGTGACATACGTAAACTGCGACTCGCCGTCGACGGTGGACTTACGCAGTTTAAGCTTATGTTCAGAAACAGTGTGAAGAACACCAGAAAGTTAAGCAGACAGCGACCTTAGTGAGGTTAAACCCAAATTTCGTAAGCTTATGGTTTGGAGCCTAGCAAGGTAGGCATCTTCACTACACCAAAGATAAAAGGATGTTTTTTTTTAAAGAAAAGAACAGCTAAGTGCCAATGTGATGGCTAACTGAAGTGCCAGCAAACTGTCAGTTCAAAGCAGCAACAGTATCGAAGTGCTGGAATTCCAGGTCATATTCCATGGATAAGAAGGAATACATGGCCAAACACAGGATGTACTGTTCAAAGTTTGTTGCTAGCTGTAACTTTGGACCAGATAACAGAGGCCACATATCGGCAAGACATAACCCTAGCAAAGTTGTGGACGTTCAGGATTTTGCTTCTGAAATGCATGCTCTTTTCAGAATGCTAGTAGTAGCTTCTCGATCCTCAAAGAGACGATTTCGGCTCAATTTGAAAGACATGGTGATGAATTTAAATCACATTGTACAATGTACATGCATCATCAGTAGAACATTCTTGAGAGAGAACTTCTCTGAAACTTTTGGAACGCATGTTCATTTCAGAGTACTAGTAGTGTCAGCTATCAAATAGAGGATTTCGGTTCAACTTGAAAGACAAGATGATGCTTCTGAATTTAAATCACATTGTGCATGCATCATCAGTAGAACATTCTTGAGAGAGAAAACTTGTCTGAAAAATTCTACGCGCGCGTGTTGGTCTTTGGAGAATCTTAGCCGTAACGTCTATTGAGACGTCGAGTATATTTTTTTCAGATAAGGTTAGGCCATGGAGCAGGAGAGAAGAGGATCAGGCGCACGTGTACTAGTGTTGCATATTCTTTTTGGATGCCAACCCGCAGTTGTTTTGGTCGATCAAATATCAAATCCACCGATCTTCTAGATCGAGCATGCATTTCTTCTCGCTTTTCTGAAGAAACATCCCTTTCAGCTGCCGAGGTTTTTTGACCGGGTTCTTTGAGGAATGCCATGCTGCAAATGATCACTTGGAACTTGGAAGAGACAATCCTTTGGAGATGCTGCTGGTGTTTGTCACTGGAGTAGTGGAGTGTCGTTTGGCTCTCTGAAGAATCTGACAAAGAGCTAGCTGCTGTTTGGGCCTCAGTTGTTGAGCCGTCAACTCGACTTCAGAGTTCAGATTCTTGTTGATTACACGTGTTAGGAATAGCGCATCATCAATTCATGTGGCCAATGGGCCAGTATATATACATATATAAGTGGCATATATGCACGAAACCCCTTATACAATGGAGTAAATACATAAGTATATAATACACATCTAACACCCCCCTTAAACTTATGGTGGATCAACAACATGAAGTTTGGAGAGATGAAAACCGTGCTGAGCCCTGATTTGTGTCTTTGTGAAGAAATCTGCCAACTGAAACTTGAAAGGCACATACTGAAGAGCAACAATCTAGTCTTGCACCTGTGTTCGCATGTAGGAAGCAGCGACACCAATATGCTTTGTAAGCTTATGCTTCACCGGATCTTTAGCAATGCTAATAGCACCTGTACTGTCAGACAAAAGAGGAGTCGATGTAGAAACAGAAACACCAAAGTCCTTAAGTAACCACCGTAGCCAAGTAACCTCCGCAGTTAACAAAGCCATAGCTCGCAACTCAGCCTCAGCACTCGAACGAGAAACTGCTGTCTGCTTCTTAGTCTTCCAAGCAATGAGAGAACCACCAAGAAAAACACAATAAGCAGAAAGAGACCGGCGATCAGAGGGGCATCAGAATATGCCTGGAGCTGTAAAGAGCTGGAGCGAGGGAAAAAGAGACGACGAGAGATAGTTCCACGAAGATATCGTAGAACACGAAGAAGATGATTATAGTGGAGCTGAGTGGGAGTGGAAATAAACTGACTCAAGATATGCACAGGGTACGAAATGTCAGGGCGAGTGATACCAAGATAAACAAGGCTTCCAACAAGATGACGATAGCGAGTAGGATCAGTAAGAGGCTTACCATCTGTGGGACAAAGATGAACATTAAGCTCCATGGGAGCCTCAGCTGTGCGCTGATCAGTGAGAGAGGCACGATCAAGAAGATCCTGGATATATTTTCTTGGGACATGATAGAAACCTCAAGAGTAGAAATAATCTCAATCCTAAGAAAGTAGCGAAGATGACCTAGATCAGACATAAGAAACTGCTCATGAAGCCGCTCCTTAACAAAAGCGATATACGGAGGATCATCTCCAGTAATGATCATATCATCAACATACAAAAGGAGAAGCGTCCGACTACGAGATGAAGTGTGGATAAAAAGAGCAGGATCATGAGTACTCGCCGAAAAACCAGCTGCAGTGACAACAAAGAAGAAACGATCAAACCAGGCACGAGGAGCTTGCTTGAGGCCATAGAGAGATCGGTGAAGACGACAAACCATACCCTCAGGAACAGAATACCTAGGGGGTGGCTGCATGTAGACCTCCTCACGCAAAATCGCCATTGAGAAAGGCATTCTTGACATCCAACTGAGAGATAGACCACTATCGAATAGAAGCCACAGCAAGAAGAGTGCGAACGGTGGTCATGTGAGCGACAGGAGCAAAAGTCTCATCATAGTCATGGCCATGCTCCTGCTGGAAATCACGCGCTACAAGACGAGCCTTGTAACACTCAAGAGAACCATCAGAGCGAGTCTTAACCTTATAGACCCACTTGCATGTGATAGGAGTAACACACGCAGGAAGAGGAACAAGTTCGCACGTGCCAGTACGCTCAAGGGCAGCAATCTCCTCCGCCATCGCATGCTGCCACTCCTGATGAACAACAGCATCATGATAAGAAGTTGGTTCGGCAAGAGCAACAGCAGCAAAGCCAAAACGCTCAGGAGGCCGAATAGACTGGCAATCATGAAGAGCATAGCGAGGAGTGGCCGAAGGGGATGACCCATCAGAAGGGGAGGTCATAGCAGAAGGATCCTCAACTCGCGGGCGACGGGTATAGTAGAAAGGATAAGAAGGAACAAGATCAGGAGCAACCTCGGGAGAGGATGCCAGTGGTGAAGAGGGGGCTGACTGAGAAGAAGGCACTGGAGAGACCAAAGGCTATGGTGGAGCGGTGACTATAGGACTGAAAGGAAAAGTCAGAAATGAAAGCGGCTCAACAACAGATGCTGAAGTGGAGGAAGGAGAAGGACGAGGATAGAAGGGACGAGACTCGTCAAACGTAACATCCCGAGAAATCCTCGTCCATCGGCCAGCAGGATCCTAACAACGATACCCCTTGTGCTCAGCACTGTACCCCAGAAAAACACACTCAACTAACTGAGCAGTCAGTTTGGTGCGCTCACGAGGTGCAAGAAAAACATAGCACACACACACCCAAAGAGGCGAAGTTTGGAATAATCAGGAGTCTGGTCACAGAGACGCTCAAGCAGGGATCCCACCCTGCAGAGCAGAGGAAGGCTGAATGTTGATCAAGAAAGTGGCAGTAGAAACAGCCTCAACCTAGAAATGTGGTGGAACAGCAGAAGCAATCATGAGAGCACAAGCTGTCTCAAGAAGATAACGATGCTTGCGCTCAGCCACACCATTCTGAGCATGGGCACCTGGACAAGAAAACTGAGAGAGAGTGCCCTGCTCAGTAAGAAAACCATGAAGGACTCCTGACAAGTACTCTCCAGCAGAATCAGCGCGAAAAACACGAATAGGAGAGTCAAACTAAGTGCGAATCATAGTGGCAAAGGTCTTGTAGATAGATAAAACCTCACTATGAGATGACATAAAGTATATCCATGTATGTCGAGAAAAATCATCAATAAAAATGATATAATATCGATGACCTCCTTTCGAAACAAAAGGAGCTAGTCCCCATACATCACAATGAACAAGATCAAAAGGACGCTGAGACACTGACTCACTAGAAGGATAAGGCAGTTGAAGCTGTTTGCCAAGCTTACAACCCTGACAATGTAGAGAAGTATCACCAGACAAGACCCTAAAAGACCTCGACGAAGTAACAAAGACATACGGGAACCACAAAGATGTCCTAAGCGATGATGTCACTGAGCAAACGATGCGGTGGAGGCTGCAGCAGCTACAAAGGTAGTGGTGGAGGCGAGAAGACTGACTGGGGCGGCGGAAGGAAGGCGAAGCTAGTCAAGCTCCCAAAGCCGTTGGGAGTCACGGCGGCGAGGGCCAGTACCAACCAGAGTCCCCGTGCGACGATCCTGAACACAACAAGAGTCAGAATCGAAAAGAACACGACAACCATGATCAGTGAGTTGGCCAGCAGATATGAGCTGCATGGTTAGTTTTGGAACATGAGAAACAGCAGGAACATGAAAGGAGGAATTTGAAAGAGTGCCTCATCCTATGACAGAAAGAGAGGTACCATCTGCTGTGTGGACAGTGATAGGAGTAGGTAAAGGACTAATGAAAGTAAGACATGTGGAATTAGATGTCATATGAAAAGAAGCTCCAGAATCAAGAATCCAAGGTAATGTACCTGAGAAAAGAGAAGTAGAAGGTGGTCTCTCACCAGAAGACTGAGCAGCAGAACCAGCAGAACCAGACGATGCAGAAGCAACCATGCGGCCTAGCAATGTGAGAAGCTGCTGAGTGTCAGAAGTACCAGAACTCGGCTGAAAGGAGGAACCTCTAGTGCTCCTCGAAGGACGACCACCACGACGAAAATCCTTCTTCTTCTTGTAGCAAAACTGTTCCACATGTCCATCCTTGTTGCAATAGGTGCAGTGAAGGCCCTTACCAACAACAGCTGTCACTGGTGTAGGCACAGTGTAATGACCCGTTTTTCGTTTCCCTGTTGGAATTCGTTTTTCTGAATTCTAAGTCCACTCGCAATCCCGTTCAGCTTGTCCCAGTTTTTCTCTCCCTGGCCAGCCGACTGCTTTTCCCCTCGTGTCGAGTGAAGCCTACTGCAGTCCCTGAATCTTGCTCCTTTTACCCTTTGTTCACTCGGTCACCCTATCGCCGAGTAACCCCTTGCATTACCGACTACCCTGTTAACCGTTCTGTCTTGCCACCCCGACTCCGCATGCCCGATCCGGTCAAGCCTACGACACCTTGCCTTATCAACGGACGTGCTGTCTCATCGCCTCACCAAGTTGCACTGCAGCCATGTTTTCCACGCTCCTCCCGTTGGACGCCGACTGCAGAAGTGGTGACGTGATCCTACTTCCACCTGCCCACAACCCCGCTCGGACCAACGGACAATAACGGCCGCACCGCAAGAACCCGCTTGGACCAATGGTTAGTCAGAGGCTCTGTCTGCAAATCCCTCCAACCCGTCCTTGCCACGACCTGAGTGTCTCATCGTCGCTACAGTGTATACCAACTCCCCGGCCACGCCCAATCCTAAGTCAATCTCTGCATTGACGTCGCGTCCACCTGCCAGCTTATCTTGACATCTTTTTCCTCTCTATCGCCCTGCACCGCGTGCCCTGCCCTCGCACGCGGCGTGCTATAAAGAACATCCATGCCTCCTCTTTCCTCTGTTTTGCAAGCTAGCCCATCTCGGCCAAACCGCCATCACCCAGCTTCACCGTAAACCATCATCTTCCTCCTCCCCAGACCCTGAGCGCCATCGCCCCCTGTGTTCTTCCGTTGGAACGCGAAGAAGAAAAAGGAGAGCGGAGTGAAGAAAGACCGAGCTAGTTTACCATCCGGAGTTCCTACACCGGTCGTGGAGGCCTTGTTCCCCGTCCGCAAGCTCAACTCAGCCGCCTATGATAAACCTTCATCCGACTACTGCGATGTTCTTTCCTAGTGTTTTACCTCTTTTCAGCGTTCAGTAATTATCTTTTCTACTTGTTAGATCCTGAATCGTGGACGATCCAGAAGCCGCTTCGCCGAGGAAGATCTTTTCCGCTAGAACAAGGCAAGCCCCTTTGATCATTGCCTCCTATAATGCAAAAAATTATGTTGTTTGCAAAATATGCATGCTTAGTTTACACTTTAAATTGATCGGCCTCGGTCTGCAAGCGCAATCGATGGACCTACCCAGTATCACACTTATTTTGGTAGGATGTTGATGTATTTCTCCCTTGATAGCCCCACAAATGGCACGTTGGCATCCTATCTACGGATATGAATGCTGAGTAGAATGGCTTAGCCCTGCAACGATTGTATTGTTGTTGGGAAACATTGGTTTTTGCTCAACTGTTTGAAAACCCGGTACTCTGCGTATCGGTGTGTTTATGAAAATAAATAAAGTTTGAGAAAACCCTGATGTACAGAGACAGTGCCTGTGTGGCCTGGCTGTGTATTATCGATAAGGACCGTTTCCTTTGGGAATTGCATCCGAGCATTTTACAGTACGACTATACGGGTAGTATGGGCTGCCCCTGGCCGAGTAAATTGTAGGTTTAGGGAAGTCTGGTGCCGACTGGAGTGGACTCATCTGAGTTGTGGCTCGTGAGCCCTGGTGCTGATGGTGGCTGGAGCCGACCTGAAGCATTGATCCTGTGTGAATCCTTTTGCTGGCATTGGGTAACCCTATACTGGCTTTGGAAATAGCCTTGTCACGAACTTCCGGTACAGGCTAGTACTCGGTGTAAGTTTCGTGTCGTTTGGGTAAAGCGTGCATCCTCTGCAGAGTTTAGTTAAACTGTTCGAACAGCCGTGCCCACGGTTAAGGGCGATGTAAGGTAATTCCCATAGCGTAGATTTGTTTGCCAGTGATTTGTGAAAGTGATTGATGGGAAGGGAATCGTGACCAGAGTTTGCCGAGTAAGCAAACGGAAAGCCTGTGTGGCCAGAAACGGGTCTGTGTGACCCGGGGTGTTGAAGCACCATAAGCAAGTGTGTGAAAAGTTAACAAGAGTAAGTCTTTGGGTTGTAGCCAGAAGACGATAAAGAGCAGACTACCTGGTTGTAGCCAGGGCAGCGAGTTTATGCTAACTGGTTGTAGCCAGTGTAGTGAATGAGTTGATAACCGGTTGTAGCCGGAGTTGTTAAAAGAGATAGCTGAGATTTGGTTGTAGCCGAGTCTCAGGGTCAACGGGTGGTTGAAGCCACTCGGGAGAAGTAACAGACCTAAGGAGTGGTCGAAGCCACTCGGGTGACCGCCGAGTTGTGTTGTCACTCGGATAATTACCTGAAGATAAAAATGGAAATACATGATTCAGTAACTATATGTGGTGAGTTGTTGAAAAGCAACTTGCGGAATGGACAACAACTAAAATTGGACACACTAGCATTTGGCAAGCAAAATATTTCCAAAAGCAGTTTCCGTGAAATAAGATTCTTAGCCCTCTTGTCCAGCCGACATAGCATCTTTTCCCCGGCTTGCGGAGTACGAAAGTACTCACCCTTGTTCCTATATTTGTATATATGTTATATTAGGTTTTGAAGAAGAAGACAACGACCCGACTGCTGCTAAGTTCTTCCAGGACTAAGCCGACTACGAGGACTTCTAAGGTTTCGGGCCTAGCTCCCAACCAAGCCTGTGGTATCGTCATGTTCCATCGTCGAGTAGTTGTCCTCCCATGCTTCCACCCTGCCTGTGTTGTATCTTGCTAGTTACCCTGTTCTTGCCGTTGTCCATCTAGGGCCTGTTCTGGATGGAAACATTTGTATTATATGTACTCTATTATGTATTTAATATTTAGTGTGCTCTGAGTTTGTATCACCGATGACTATGTGTGTATCCGACTACTGATCCAGGAATCGGGTACTGTATGCACATGGTGGGCTTCCGCCCTGGTGGAGGTGCCCCCCCCCACACACAGCTGGTGGAGACAAAGGCACAGCAGGTGTAGAAGCTGGAGAAGCCACCAAAACCAAAGGAAGTGATGATGACGATGATAGCAGACCCGCTCCACGAAGTCGAATTTCCTCAGTATGAACAGCTGCAAGGGCCTCCAACAAAGTCACACGAGGATGACGAGCCAGCAACTGAGCATGAGTCTGCTCAAACTCAGATCGGAGGTGTGTCAAAAAGTCATAGATGCGGCGAAGCTCCATGTGAGATTGCTGACGCTGACAACACTGACAGGTGCGGCAAACATCTGGCCCCAAAGAGTCGATCTGACGCCATATCGCAGACAACTGAGCATAGAACTCATCCACAGTGGCATCTCCCTGCTACAGCGACTGCTCCTGTCGCACAACAGCAAGGTATAAGGAATCACCAGATGGCTCATAGCGGCTGCGTAGATGCGTCCACATCGCATGTGCGGAAGCCAGGCCAACAACATCACCAGTGAGATGCACCTCCATGCTAGCAACCAAAATAGCAGAGGCACGAGCGTCTTCATCAATCCATGTCTTGTAAGCAGCATACTGGGTCTGAAAAGTCTCCATAGCATCCTCAAAAGCCTCAGAAGCCTTTGTATGAATGTCTTCGGAAGCATCCATCGGGAGTACAAGCTCAACAGGTGGAGTAGGACGAGACGGACAAGGCAACTTGCCTGTAAGAAACTCCCAAAGGCGCTGACCACGCATGTGGATGCGCATGTGCTGAAACCAGTCCTAATAATTAAGACCATCGAAGGTCACCGGGCAACAAGGAATGGAAACGGCGCCTACAGAAGAATACATTTTTTTTCGGTCGGTTTACAAACCGACCGAGCCTCCCTCAGCCACCACTGTGCCGAATCAAAAGACAGCGCGGCAACGGGCCTCGGTTGGCCTGCGACAGGCTGGCGACAGTGCGGCGGGGCCGGCGACAGCACGACAGGATTTGGACGGCGGCGGCCTCGCGCGACGCCGGCGACGAAGGCCTCGGGCGGGGGCGGAATCTCCAGCGCGGCGACGTTCGGCGACGGCGCAATCGAAAGGAGGCGCGGCTTGGTCAGGCGAGCCCGATCTAGCTGGATCTGGAGCCCAGCGGCGGCAAGCCAAGGAAGGAGGCGCGGCGGCTGGATCTGGAGCCCGACGGCAGCAAGCCAGGGAAAACCCTAGGTATAGACCTTGCTCTGATACATGTTAGGAATAGCGCATCATCAATTCATGTGGCCAAAGAGTCAGTATATATACATATACAAATGATATATATGCACGAAACCCCTTATACAATAGAATAAATACACAGGCATATAATACACATCTAACAACACGATGCACGCAAACTCCAAAATTTCATCCAGTCTTGCAATGCCATCAAGTGGTTTCTAAAAGTGCATGGAACATCCCCTGCTTCACATTTTTGTCAGAAACTAGTCAGTTTTTGAACTCAAAGGATCACGAGCAACAAAAGGCCGCGAGATGCTCACAAAGAAAAGCAACTGCTTTCATCGAAATAAGTCTCTGAGCACAAGTTTTCAGCACTATGTCAGTGTTTTGAACAAACTAGCAGAGCCGATCGGAGAAATGTTTTCTTCAGAAACGGGAAGTATACCTCTGAACTTCATTCAAGATTAATCCATTTGACCAGTTTACACCTTAATTAGCATCCAATGACGACTGTAACAGTCATGCAGTCATGTACTGATCAACAACGGTGATAGAATATTAGAATGTCAGAAGCCCAGACTTGGTGGTGTTGTTAAGTGTTTATTTTATAGCTTAAATAAGCTATACGTAAAACGGAAAATATTATTAGCGCGTGATTAATTAAGTATTTACTATTAAAAATTTAAAAAATAAATCTATTTGTTTTTTTAAGCTACTTTCATATAGAAAATTTTTGTAAAAAACACACCGTTAATTATTTTAGGAAAACGTGCGCACGAAAAAAAAATAAGCTGGGGCAAGAATATCAAAATCCGAATGCATATATTCATTGATTCATAAGCATCATATTACAAGAGATTCAGCAAAGAATAGATAATGGCATACAGCTGATTGTGCCATAGATTATGATTACATTGATAGATAGAGAAAATTTACATCAAGAACTCCAAGATTTCCTATTACAGGATGTCTACTTGTGCAGTACTCAGTGCAGGAAGGCACGGCGGCGATGGCGACCGCCGATGACCCGGACCGCGAGCGACGAGCAGGCGCTGCTGCGGTAGCTCCTCTGGTAGGGATGGTGGCGGCGCGGCAGCTGAGACGTCAAGGACTCTGCTTCGGACGGCACCGGAGAAGGGGCCGTTGTGCTGGGGCTGTAGTCAGGCGAAGCAGCGCGGGGCGGAGGTGTCGACGGTGAGTAGTCCGGTGACGTCGCGCGGCGCAGAGTCGACGATGGGCTGTAGTCCGGCGAGGCAGCGCGGCGCGGAGGCGACGACGCCACGGCGGGGTGTAGTCCGGGGGAAACAGCGTGGCGCAGAGGCGACGATGGTGTGTAGTCCAGTGACGCCGGGCGGTGCGGAGGCGACGACGGGGTGTAGTCCGGGGAAGAAGTCCGGCGCGGAGGTGTAATGTCCCGCTCGCCAACCACCGGTGAGATCGCCGCCGAAGAAGTGATAGGTGCGATCAAAACCATATAAAGCTTGAATGGAGTTCCATTCAATGAGGAATGATAAGTAGTATTATACCAATACTGAGCCAAAGGGAGCCAAGCACACCATTTAGTTCCAAACATTGATTCACACGCTCACTTTGACCATCAGACCAAGGGTGATAAGCAGTGCTTAAATTGAGTGGCACCTCCAGCTTGTGAAATAATGTCTGCCAAAATTGACTAGTGAATATATCATCTCTATCAAAAACCAAAGACATGGGCAGACCATATAAAGAGACAATTCTATCCAGAAAAATCTTAGCCACTTGCAAAGCAGTATAAGGATGCTTGAGTGGAATGAAATGGGAGAACTTAGTGAATCTATCCACCACTACTAAGATCACATTTGTACCCTCAGATAATGACAAGCCTTTAATAAAATCCAACGAAATGTCCTGCCATGCACACTTAGGAATGGGCAAGGGTTGCAACAACCCAGGGGATTTGCACAACTCATGCTTAGCTTATTGGCAGACCATACATTGTTGCACAAATTCTTGAACAACAGTTTTGAGGCTAGGCCAGGTAAATAGTTTATGAATTCTCTGGAAGGTGGCTTGGATGCCAGACTGACTACCTAGTGCAGAACAATGAAAAGCAGCGATAATCTTAGTTCGAAGAGCTGAATTAGCACCAACCCAAATCTTGCCATTGTGCTTAATTAAGCCCCCTACTAAGGCAAAGCCCTTGGCATTAGTTCCTACCACTGTCAGTTCTTGTAATAATTGTTGAGCTTGCTCATCAACCACATAGGAATTAAGAATTTCTTGGATCCAAAGAGGTTGAACAGCAGAAATAGCCTATGCTTGAAAGAATTGGCCTACTCTAGATAAGGTGTCAGCTGACCTGTTATCAATACCTCTCTTGCACTGAAACTTATATTGAAGGCCAATCAATTTAGTCATTGCCTTTTTCTGAATATCCAACTCCAAAGTTTGAGAATCCAGATTACACAAGGATTTATGATCAGTCATGATGATAAAGGGGCCCCTCAACAAATAAGGGCGCCATTTATCCACTGCCATCACAATGGCCATAAATTCCATTTTATAGATAGATAATTTCTGATTCAAAACACCTAAGGCTTTGCTGTAATAGGCCACAGGATGTCCTTCTTGGGACAAGACTGCTCCAATGCTAGTATCACAGGCACCTGTTTCAATGACAAATGTTTTAGATAAGTCAAGTAAGGAGAGTACAAGAGTGGTGGACGTAGCAGTCTTCAATGTATCAAAAGCCTGTTGAGCTGTGTCAGTCCACACAAATGCTTTGTTCTTCTTAAGCAACAGAGTTAAAGGCTTAGTAGTAATAACATGTAAGGCCCAAGAAACCTCTAAGCTCAGAGACAGAAGAGGGCACTGGCCATTGTTGCATAATTGCAGTTTTAGCAGGGTCAGTAGCTACTCCATCCTTAGAAATAATGTGGCCCAGATATTCCAATTGCTGCAAAGCAAATGAACACTTGCTCCTCTTAGCAAATAACTAATGCTGGTGTAAAATTTGGAAAACAAGCTCCAAATGATGAATGTGCTCCTCCAATGAATTATTGTACGCCAAGATGTCATCCATGAACATCAACATAAACTTTCTCATGTATGCAGGAAATATGGAATTAATTAAACACTGAAAAGTTGCTGGAGCATTAGTAAGGCCAAATGGCATGATTTTGAACTGAAAGTGGTCATGATGTGTTTTGAAAGCTGTCTTAAACTCATCACCTTCCTTCATTCTTATCCAATGATAGCCACTTCTAAGATCCAACTTAGAAAAATATGTTGAGCCAACTAACTCATCCAATAATTCATCTATAATGGGCAGAGGAAATTTGTTCTTAACAGTGACTGAATTCAATTTTCTGTAGTCAACACATAATCTCCATGAATTGTCTTTCTTTTTAACCAAGAAGACAGGAGAAGCAAATGGACTGAGACTAGGGGTCACCAAACCAGAATGAACCATATCAGCCACTTGTTGTTCAATCTCATCCTTTTGTGCTGGAGAATACCTGTAAGGTCTAGAGTTGACTGGAGCTGAGTTTGGTAGTAGGGTGATAGCATGATCAAAGCTCCTGTTTGGAGGAAGGGCATCAAGTTGCTAAAACACAGCCTTATATTTATCCAGAATTTGTTAGACTCCAGTGGGCAGAGCAAGGGTGTCAGAGTGCTCCACCTGTTGTAACACAGCCACTGCCCATATCTCATTTCCTGAATGTCATTTCAATAATTGATCGACAGAGACAACTTGCACACTTTGAGTGGATACTTTCTCAGTCTTAACCCCTTGCAATTGTATTTGTTGCCCCATATGGTCCAAGGAAATCCATCTGTCAACCCAATTGCAATGCATTGTATTGTGCTGAACCAACCAGTCCATACCCAAAATTGCATCATATCCCCCAAATCCAACATCCTCATATCATGATGAAAAGTATGGCCCTGAATCCACCATTCAAAATTGGGCACCATCTAATTACAAGGAACAGTTTGACCATTAGCAATTTTAATTGACATACCAGGGATTTTCTATAATTTTAGCTGCAAGGTGTCACTCAAGTGGGTGTTTAACAAACTGTGAGAGCTACCAGGGTCAACCAATATTAATAGCACCTTGTTATGCACCAAGACTCTCAGATGGATAGTACTAGTGTTATCCCACCCACCCAAACAAAGCATTCAAGGATAAAAACATGCTGTCCTCACCAGGAGGATGAGGAGACTCCATGACTGCATCTAACACTTCATCTGAGAGAATCACATGGTGATCAATGGTTTCCATCATAGTCACCTGAGCAGCTGGTGGGGCAGCACACTGATGGTTGGGGCTGTATTTCTCACCACAGGAAACATAAACCATTAGCTCTTCTATATTCTTTCAATTGTTGTGCCTTCCATAATTCACCAGAGACAAATTTCTGCTTCTCCCCTCCTCTCTTCTGAGTCACTGTTTTGGCTTCCCACTTTCTCTTTCCTTCCAATACTTCCTCCATTGTACTCCCCTTGGCCAAAGCCAGATGATAAGCCTGACTCACCGTAGATGGCAAATGAGATTGTACATGGGACCTCGGAGCATCCTTCAAACCCAACACAAACGGACTTACTAGCGAAACTTCAGCAATTTCAGCCCCTTCATACAGCCATATGTTATACAACAACTCCTCAAAACGGCCTTTATACTCATCCGCCGTCCATGTTTGCCGTAGATGCAGTATTTCATTTGTTTTCACCCTTGAAGTATCAGTCTCAAACTCCCTCACCACAGCATCTCCGAATTCTTCCCATACATGCAACCCAACTTTCTGCCGCCAGACTTTATACCAGTGAGCAGCCTTTCCCACCAAATTCAGTGATGTTGCTGATACCTTGAACCCCTCAGGAATTTGGTACATTGCAAAGTACGTGTTATAGTTATCCACCCATACACAAGCATCTGTACCATCGAATTTTGGGAAATCCATCTTAGGCATATTGCGACGAAAGTGATAATCCTGCCCTCCACCTCTGTGAACTTCTTCATGGTGCTGCTGCAAATTTCCATTCCCCAATTCATCGCCATGCGGAGAAGGGATCGAAAACGTTACCTGTGGTTGTGTCACACCTAGAATTTTCATCCAAAATTCAAGTAATTTATTATGCGAAAATTCTCATCCAGAAATCAACCGAGACACACAAATGACATAATTAATATCAAAGTAAATGTCTTACAAATATCAAGTATAATTATTACAAAGGTGAATGTCACCTCTCAAAAATAATAAATGTCTTAACAGCGAAAAATAACTAGTGACAGGCATGATGGCTCCCATCCACAGGCACTTGACCAGGTTCCCTCCTAGTCCTCCAAGAATCCTCATCGCTGTAGTACTCCTCTGATGATAATTGTTGATTGCAAGGTGATACATGAAATACTCCGTAAGCCACACAACGAAGATGCAAGTACACAGGTATACAAAGAAAGACATAATAGGGCTCATTTGCATAAATAACATTCAATAAAAGCATTTAAGAGAGTAGTAAAACAAGTAATCATTAAACAAGTTTAATCACCATCATACGACCCTCCAAGGTAGTACGGGCCTAACCACTCCCGACGTGGAGCTAATCCAATTCATGTCCCAATTAATTTATTATAAGTGGGATTAATTACGAAAAACATTGCTAGGCTGCCCATTAACCGCGAGCACGGCTATTCGAACAGTTTTACTCTGGCTAGAGGTGTACCAATTTACCCACAAGACACAACCCCACAACACGTTACCTGCGCCTCAATACCACCATGGTACCTCCGAAAGGAGTTGTGACAGGACCATCCATGTAACCCGCACAACAAGAGAGCCACCCACTGAACCACCTGTCTCCGGCAGGAACTGATCAGGTGCCCAACAAGGAGATGGTCCAGCGCCCGAACCATAGACTTATTGACTACTGCCACAACACACCGTGGGGCCTATGGTTGAACATGTCACACTTTAACTCCCGCCATTACCCATTCTAGCTTGTGGTTAGTACGAGTATTGCTTCTCAAAGATAGCTCACGAACCGGTCCATAAGTGTCATGAGCACCATAAGCATCAACAACAATCCATGTGCTCACAACCCACCATTTAGTCAAATTTTAGTTGATCAATTAATTAACCACACACTACCTCGGTCGTGAACTAGATCATCATTTCATGTTATCCATATGTCTTAATTAATAGTTAAGTGAGTGCCCATAAATTCCACTATAGTTTCTAGGCATGGCTAAGCAGGGTCCTATAGTTATTCTAACTAACCAATAATTAAAGCTAGCTAGTCACATTATCCCATAGGTACAAACAATAGGTGATCAAACCAAATGGGCCATAATCAAGGAATAGGGTTTCCCTCCGATGACATTGCAAAATAAATGCACATTTGAAGGAAACATAGCTTTAAACCATGGGTACAACATGCTCAAAGGGATTTAGGATCTATGTGACTTGCCTTGTTGCTCTGTGAAGGCCTCAGAACTCTCCTCGTAGAATCCTGCCTCTTCTGGAACATCGGCGGCTAAAGGCAATAGACAAAAACGATAAAAACAATAAGCACACATCAACAGTACAAGATTGTTTTTATAATGGGTAAATCTTAATTTTTAAAGAATTATGCAAGTTGAATCACCCCAAACGGAGTTAGAATGAATTAGTTATGAATTTCCAAAGTTTACAGCCTAATTCATGTGTTTTAGAAATTAATTAAAGGTTTATGATGTCAGCCCTAGGGAGAGTGTAACGCCCAGAAATTCGCTACCGAAAATTTGAACATTAATGTGTATTGAATCCCTGCCCAGGAAAGCCAGGGTACACAAACCAAGTTGCCATACAGAGTGTCTTACAAACAGAGTAAAATCATATTACAAAAATGCAGCGGAAAAATAAAACGTAGATTATCGACAGCGGGTCCATCAGCAGCATCCATCCCACAAGCACCTTGATGGCGGAGCTAGCCTAATCCTCGGGACGATCCTCGTCAGACGCGTTCTCCAACACTGGGGGGAGGAATTGAGTAAGACTGAGTACCACCTATAGTACTCAACAAAACACACCCACAGTTATGCATATGCACAAGGTACAAAGATGGAATAGGGTTTGTTTTGCATAAAAGCAGTTGCAAATAGTAGTAGTTCGTAAACAGTAAAAAGTTGATTAATTTAACAATATTAATTCTCCACGGATTAACGTTACACCACGTTGACTAGGCCCAACCATTCCCAACTGATTGACGCTACACCATGTCAATCAGTCTCCACTAATGAACGCTACACCACATTCACCAGACTCCTTCGGTTACCGTTACACCACGATAACCGGACTCCACTGATTAATATTACACCACGTTAACTAGTCTCCACTGGACAACGTTACACCACGCTGACCAATTTTTTCTGATCAACGCTACACCATGTTGACCAGGCCGCGCTGATGAACGCTACACCACGTCCACCAGGCATCACTGATGAGCGTTACACCATGCTCACCAGTCTCCACCGATTAGCGTTACACCATGCTAACCAGCCACCCCCGGTCAACTCAACCACGTCGACCGGACTCACACCTTCTGTGACGCCTCCCCGACTAGGTGGAATGCCACCATGTGCATACGGCACCCGATCTCAGGATCAGTAGTCGGGTACGCACAACAATGATACAACTCAGAGTTACAATAAATACATAACAGAGTACACATATAATACAAGGAGATCCATCCAGGACAGACCCAGGATGGGCAAAGTAATCAACAGGTAAACTAGCGAAAACAGCAAAAACAGGGCGGAAGCTAGACAAAAACTACTCCACAGGCTCGGTTGGGAACTAGGCTCGAAACCTTCAGAAATCTTCGTAGTCGGCCTGGTCTTGGAGGAACTCGGCAGCAGTCGGGTCTTCGTCTTCTTCTCCAAAACCTACTATACATATATATGAACAAGGTGAGTACTTTCGTACTCAGCAAGCCGGGAAAAGATGCCATGTCGGCCAGATAGAAAGGCTAAAGGTTTTATTTGCGAAAAACTGCCTTTATAAACTCTTTTCTTTGCAAACACTAGTGAGTTCCAAATTTTAGTTGTCGGACAGAGGCTCACGCCTCTATCCATTCCGCAAGTTACTTTTCAACAACTCGCCACTTAATGAATCAAGTATAAATATATATTTTCATCTTTTACTTCGCATTTGCTGGTCCTGTATCTCCCGAGTAGCTACAACCACTCGTTGACCCTGAGACTCGGCTACAACCAAATCTCAGCTGTGGCACTTAATGCCCGCTACACTGGCTACAACCAGCTAGCTAAACCGCCGCCCTGGCTACAACCCGGGGGCTCGAACATTGCTGCCCTGGCTACAACCCGGGAGCATGTTCATGGCACTTAATGCCCGCTACACTGGCTACAACCAGCTAGCTAAAGTGGCTTCCCTGGCTACAACCCGGGAGCACAACTTGATCAACTTGCTGTCCTGGCTACAACCCGGGAGCTTGATCAATCCGTCTTCTGGCTACAATCCGAAGACATCTGTACAACTGCCGCCCTGGCTACAACCCGGGGGCTTAAGTTTGCTGCCCTGGCTACAACCCGGGAGCATGATCTTCATCCTGTTTACTTTTCATTCACTTGATTATGGTGCTTAACACCCCGGATCACACAGATCCGTTTCTGGCCACACAGGCCTTCCGTTTGCTCACTCGGCAAACTCTGGTCACGGTTCCCTTTCCATCAAACACTTTCACAAATCACTGGCAAACAAATCTACGCTATGGGAATCACCTTGCATCGCCCTTAACCGTGGGTATAGCTGTTCGAACAGTTCTGTTAAACTCTGCAGAGGGGGTGCGCTTTACCCATCCGACACGAAAATTACACCGAGTACTGGCCTGTACCCAGAAATTCGTGACAAGGCCATTTCCAAAGCCAGTCTAGAGTCATCCAATGCTAGCCAAAAGATCCACACAGGATTCAGTGGTCGGCACTGAACTTCCCTAAACCTACTATTTACTCGGCCAGGGGCATCCCATAATACCCGTCTGGTCGCACTGTAAGATGCTCGGATGGAATCCCCAAAGGAAACGGTCCTTAATGATAATACATAGCCAAGCCACACAGGCGCTGTCTCTGTATATCAAGATTTTCACATCTTTATTTGTTTCGCAAACACGCCGATACACAGAGTACCGGGTTTTTTTCAATCAGTTTAGTAAAACCCAATGTTTTCCCAATCGACAAACAACGTTGCAGAGCTAAGCCATTCTACTCGGCATCTTATCCTCAGATAGGATGCTAGCGTGCCATTTGTGGGGCTCTCAAGGGAGAAATATATCAACATCCTACCAATATGTGCGGCTACTGGGTAGGTCCATCGGTTTCGCTTGTAAACCGAGGCCAACAGTTTAAAAAGGTGTAAACTAAACATGCATAATATTTTCCAAACAACATAGTTTTGCATATATATGGGAAACAATATGATCAA
This sequence comes from Oryza meyeriana var. granulata, assembly GCA_003991445.1. Classification (NCBI taxonomy): domain Eukaryota; kingdom Viridiplantae; phylum Streptophyta; class Magnoliopsida; order Poales; family Poaceae; genus Oryza; species Oryza meyeriana. Next base: position 166,572 of record RYFJ01000357.1, read on the forward strand.
AGAGGCTTGCCTTGTTCCAAGGAGGGGTCTTCTTCGGCGAAGGCGGCTTCTGGATCGTCCACCGGTTCAGGCTCTGAACAAGCAGAAAGGAAACACTGATAAGCAGGAGAAGTAAAACACCAAGAAAAAGATCAAGAAGTAGTCGGCTGCAGGAAAGGTGGCAGTCGGCTGAACCAGGTTTGCAATCCGGGCGACAGAGCTCCAAAACTTGAGAGGAGAACAAGAACTCAGCAGAGCTGGAGCTGGCCGGTTTGCAAAACAAAGGAAGAAGGAGCATGGATGGCTCAATATATAGCCGGCGTGCAAGAGTGAGGCACGGTGGAGTTGGGCAACGGGTAGGGAGAAAAAGTCAAGGTGAACTGACAAAGGATTTGACAGGGAGTGACCTTGGAGTCCAACTGGTCAGAGGAGTTGGCAGGCACTGCAGTTGCGATGAGACATTAAGGTCAAGGCTAGGACAGGTTGGAGAAATCTCACTGACAGGGCTTCGGACTGACCACTGGTCCAAGCGATGCAGCAGGTTATTGTCCATCGGTCCAAGCGGTGCTGCGGACAGGTGAAGACTGGTTCTTTTCCACTCCGGTAGTCGGCGTCCAACCAGCGGGTGCAACTCGGGGGACAAGGAAACAACAGGTCTCAACAAGGTAGTCGGCCACTTCACAGTGCTTACTCGGCAGCAAGGAGGTCCGAGTAAGACAAGGGAAAGGGCAGGATACAAGGACTGAGTAGCAATCTACTCGGCTCAAGGGAGAAGGTAATCGGCTGGCCGGGGAGAAAAACTAGGGCACAGCTGACAGGATAGGAAGGGAGCTCGGGAAAACGAAGACTAGCGGGAAAAGAAAAACGGGTCGTTACACCTTCCACCACACCAGTTTCATAAAGCCAGATTAATTATCTAAAGGTGAAACTAATCACGGTGAGTCTTGGCCAATGTGCCCATAACCGCGGGTGCGGCTATTCGAATAGGTTTACTCTGATCAGAGGTGTACAACTGTAACCACAAAACACAGCCCCACACACGTTTTCATGTGCCAGTACATCACCACGATGTCCCGTGAGAGGCTGTGATAGGACCATTCACGAAACCCCTCTCTAACCATCCACACCACGCTGAGGTTGCACCTGCCAACAGGGCACGCCATATTGGCCAAGCTACCCCCCTTGCGCCACGGTGAATCCGGCAGCCGATCAACCCTACCCCGGGCTGACCCAACTCCATCCTGCTCATCCTCTTCTTCAGTGCCTAGGAGAGGGAGAAGAAACGCTTCAAGCCCAGCCGTTGCCCACGCTGGCTTGTGGAAAGTACGATAGTTGCCCAAGTGGTTCCCGCGAACCGTTCCTTAATTGCCATGGGTGTGACAAGCAGAACCACACACCCACAGCCTACCATTTAGTTCAAATTTTAATAATTTAACATCAGCCTATCCAAAATTCCAATTTTTGCGACATTGAGTCGAATCATATGAAAAGATAATATTTAATTCCCATGTGAGCTATGTTGCTAAGCATGGCTAAGCATTCATAAGAATAGTAACCTAATCATATTATTACCCAGGTGACAAGGATTCAGGTTTCAAAGCTAAGGCAAAGTCCTAACATTGCATAGGTTATAACCCACCCACATGAAATATAGAAATAATGCAGTTTATTTAAGTAAACAAGGCAATTTAGCGAAAAACGGGTACAAAGTGATCAAGGTAACAGTGCGACTTGCCTTGCTCCGGCTCAACATACTCGGCAACAATCTCGTAATACACAGGAGAATTACCGGCGTCGGTTTCTACAACAAACAATGCATAAACAATTAAAAACAGTACATGTGGGCAAACAAACATGGGCTGAAAGTATTTTTAATGAACTCTAGGCATTTTTATGGATGTAATGAAATTTGAATGGACTTAATCGGAGTTCGTATGAATTAGTTATGATTTGTTGAAGTTTTACTATGATTTTTAGTGCAAATATAATTAACAAGCGATTTAATGCGCATTAATCCGATTTATGGCGTCACCCGAGAGAGAGAGGCGGCGCCGACCAGCGGGCCCCACCAGTCAGTAGCGCACAGAGGCTGGCGCACGGTGGACTGAGTCCATCGCGGCCGAAGGCGAGTACACCACGTGGCGCCAACACGGGCGACCACGCGGGCGAGCACGTGGGCGGCCCCGATCTGCCACCCGGCAGATCGGACGGCCCCAGGGAGCGGCGGCCAAAGCTTGCCATCCCGAGTGGGAGGCGGCGGCGCGCATGCGACCCAATGGTCGCCGGCGGCGACCACACGGCGCGGCGGCGGCATGCGGAGGGGCGAAATGGAACGGGGAGGCGACGGGGATTCTCACCGGCGGCTCACGGTGACGAGCAACGGCACGAGGACGACGGCGGCGAAGCGAAAACGGCAGCGGCTTTGGGACGACGTCGGCAACGGAGCTCCAACGGCGGCGGATGAGCAAGAAGCGGCGGCCGAGCTGTTCTGGAAAACGAGGAGGACGGGAAAAGAGTTAGGGCGGAGAACGGAGGCGTAGCGCGGTGGAAATTGCCGGCCGGAGAGGAGACGGAGGGCTGGAACTCACCGTGCGCGAGGGCGAAGCGTTCCAGCGAGCTTCGGCTTCTACGAAGTGACGGCCGAGGTGCGATGCGGCACGGCAGAGGTGATGGTGGTGGCGGTGTGGCTTGGCGGCGTCCGGAACGGCGGCGAGCGACGGCCGGAGTCGGCGAAAAGCGGCGGAGGCTCGGGTGCGCGGTGGTGATGGGGTTTTAGGGCACGGGGAGGCTCGACGTGTTGGGGAAAAGACGGAGGAGAGGGCGGGGAGGCTTTTTATGCACGCGGGCGAGCGAGATCGAGGCCGAACGGCTCCAATCGTGCACGGGAGAGACGGCGGCGGCATGGGGATCGTGCGCGTGATTCGCGAGGGAGAGGGGACGAGGACGCCGGAGAATGTGGGGAGTGGGCGCGGACTTGGTCTCGCTCCGTTTGAACCAGAGGCGAGCGGCTCAGGGGATTTTTCCCTCCGCCCAATTTGGACGGAGGTAGACGACGGGGCTGATAGACGGGCCCGGCCTGTCAGCGGGGCACGCGGGCGAGCGGCGGGAGGCGGCCTGACGCGCGGGGTCCAGCGCATAGAGAGAGAGAGCGAGCGGGAGCAGCAGCTGACGGCTGGGACCCACGGGGAAGCAGGTGCGTGCGGGCCGTGCGGAGGGGCGTCGGCACAGGGCTGGGCCGACGGCCCAGCAAGAGAAAAAAAAGAAAGGAAAGAGAAACTGAAGGAAAAGAAAAAAGAAAATGATTTCTAGGGCGATTTTAATTCTAATAAACGTTTTTGATTTATTAAAAATAGTTCCTGTGCTCTGAAAATTCCACTAAAAATCCAGTTAGTGTATTTTGGCACAGGGAACATAAGAAAAATATTCTCGGCCACAATAATTTATTATTTTGTATTTTACACCTTTAATTACTTCCTCTGGCCTTTTCAAATTTATTTTTCTTGGTATTTTTCTCAAGTATTATTTAGTGTGGCTAAAATCAGGGTGTGACAGAGAGAGAGAGTGAACTGGCGACTAATACTCAGGTCCCACAAGGTAGAGAGAGAAAGGGGACTGGTGCACTTTGGACTGGGTGCACTGAAGCTATAGACTGGTTTGGATGGTTTGGATTGGTTTGAGATTAGATCCGATGGTTGGGATTTGATCAAGAAGATCGGATGGCTAAAACTCAATCTAGATGGATCGAACGGGTACGATTAGATCACAGAGGATCGGACGGTTGAGATTTAATCCACCCAGATTGATCTCGTGGGTGGACACATGAGCGCCAGGTGGCGAACACGTCGGATGAGAGGACGAGGTGGTGGCTGACGAGGACGCTGACACGGCGCCACGTCGACATGGTCTCACCGGAGAGGGGCGGCACTCTGATCCCGATGGTCGTCGGCGAACGGCGGCATGGCGGAGAAAGGCGAAGGCATAGGGAGGTAGAGGAGATTGCAGCAACGCTTACCGAAGCAAGAACGACGGTGAATTGCGACGGAAAACGGTCGGCGGCGAGCTTCAAGCGGTAGCGGTCCTCGGGTCCTTGGTGACGGCGATCTTCTGATGGGTTCCGGCTTCAACAGGATGGCAGCTGGTGCTCCTCTCTGCACTGTGGTGCCGACGGTGGTGGCGAGGTCCGGCGACGGCGAAGACGGCAGCGGGGCTTGGCTAAAGCGCGGCGGCGGCGGCAGAGAAGATTGAGCGTGGCACTAAGGCGATCTAGGGCTTGGCAAGCTCTGGTGGTGGCGGGATGAGGTAGAGGGAGATCCGAGGGTCCTATTTATAGAGGAAAGGGGAGATTGGCTTGTGTTCGGTTGCTACAGCGGTTAGGGTTCATCTCGGACTCCTGAAGTTGCACGAGATCAAGACGGCGCCGATTTCTTCGAGATTTTTCTGTGGAACTTGGGGAAAAAGGGAGTGGAGATCAAGAGGATCAAAACCCCTCAACTAATTTGAGCGGATCGACGATGCTGACAGCTGGGGCCCATCAACCAGAGAGAGAGAGGGGAGGGTGCTGTGGTCTCCCGCGTGAGATGGGCCGGCTTGGGCCGCGTGGGCGGCGCGGAGGAGAAAAGGCCGAAGGGGAACAAGACTAGGCCAGAATCAGCCCAAACCTTAAAGAGCGATTTTCTAAGAATTTTCTAATTAAATTAATTGCTGAAATGCTCTTTCATTTATTAAAAATACTTCCCTTGCTCAATTAATTCCCAGAAAATTCCAGGAGCTAAAGGATTAAGCAAAGTATTTTATAAAATTTTAGCTGGTCCCACTTTATGTTGAAAATTTTCATTGATTATTATTATTTCACTCTTTGGGCATTTTAATAAATTCTAAAAATACATTTTATCAAGATTTAAATATTTAGGGAATTTTAGGGTGTGACAGGTTGTTCTCTCACAACCGAGGAATTCACTTCTCTTGCCCTGGGCGGTATAAGTATAACCAAAGGTGGCGGAGGAGGTGTTCGACGAAATGCTTGTGTGACTTGAGATTGCTCTTGCTGCACTTGCCCCGATGACTCCATGGATAGGTCTACCTTGGTCTGCACTTGATAGAGCCACTCCGCTTGCTGCTCCAACTTGAGGTCGATCTGGACCAACTTCTCCTGGATCATTTCTACCGCCGCCACCTTGCCGACAATGCCAACACTGCCTCCATGATACGCCCTTCCATGGCATCCATCCCTGCCACCGCTTGCTGAACCTGCAAGCCTTGCTTCGCTAGAGCCGTTGTGCCTCCTCTGAATCAAGCGAACCCCTAAACAGATTGACAGCAACTCGACCCTTGTGGGTAGTCACTAAATGAACCATGGGAATTTTAGTACTCAATCAAGAGAGTATGAGGAAACGCGTCACTGGATCGGTGAATCTGATACCATATGTAATGTCCTGCTCGCCAATGTCGGTGAGGTCGCTGCCGCGAGCAACCGGACAGTGTGAACACATGGTGGAATTGGGGATCGGTACTATTTCATTCATTCAAAAGTTTGAGTCTTACAATTCTCCAAAGATCGCTTCTAAACCCTCTTTCCCACCCAGTGCCTGGGCCACACGTCAGACTCTCGGCCAACACCCATCCACTACTAAATTACGCCATCACCACTCGAAGACGTCTCAACCAATTTCGCCTCCTCTGTTGTATCACCTAGTCGTGTGTCGTCGTCCTCCCCTGTTCTGGTGGCACACCCGCAGACTTGATAGGAGGAATCAACAGAGTGTAGTCCGGTGAAGTAGATCGACGAGGAGGAGTCAACGGAGTGTAGTCCAACGAAACAGCGTGACGTGGAGGCGTCAATGGGGGTGCAGTCTAGCGAAGCAGCGTAGCACGGGGTCATTGATGGGGTGTAGTCTGGTGAAGTAGATCTACACAGTGGAGTCGACGGAGTGTAGTCCCGTGAAGCAGCGCGCCTCAAAGGCGTTGATGGGGTGTAGTCGGGCGACGCCGCACGGTGCGGAGGGCTCGCTGGGGTGTAGTCTGATGACGCCGCGCGTCTCTGAGGCGCTCGACGGAGTGTAATCCGGCGAGGCCACATGGTGGGTAGGGCTCGATTAGGGATGGCAATTTTGCCCGTGGGCACAGGTATCCGTGGGTACCACGTCCGATGGGTACGGGCATGGATTCAATTTTTTGCTCGTTGGATACCCGCCTGAGACTCGACAACATAATGGGCAACAACCGGGTTCTAGATTTTTCCTGTGGGTAACCCATGCCCGACCCGTTAGTGTACACAACGCCCAGTTGATTTTGGCCCATTAATTCAGGGAAGTATATATACTATACTATGAAATCCTAAACCCCTTATTCTCTATCCACAGACAGCTAAGACAGGTCACAGGCGGCAGCAAGTGACGGCGCAGGCTACAGCGGCTGGGCGCAGGTGGCTACGGCGGCTACTAGCAGGCGGTGGCGGCGGCTGCTAGCAGGCGTTGGGTACTAGCTCCTATTTTGTGATTTCCTTTGCCATATCCCCTTATTCTGTGATGCATGTTCTTATTGGTAATATTGCTCTTGGTTAAATTATCTATCTTTTGAGATATTATTGTCTTGTTGAAGTGATACCCAGTGGGTACCTATCGGGCATGCTCGTACCCGTCAGGCACGGGCACGAGCATGGAGTTCTGCCGGCTAACCATTTCGGGCATGGGTCGGACAGGCGTTGTTGGGTGTGGGTTTGCTCTGCCTATGCCCGACCCGGCCTATTTCTAGCCCTAGGCTCGATGGAGTGTAATCCGGCGACGCCGCAGTGGGAAGGGCTCGTCAGGGTGTAACCAGGGGACGAAGGGGACCAGAAACTGACCTCGTCGCCGACGTCTAGCTCCACGAAGTAGGGGGCATGCGCCGCCATCATCATCGAGCCGTTGCAGAAGAACACTGAGAAGACAGAACCGGCGCCAAAGCAGGAGGCAGAGGAGGACACTATCGCCATCAGCAAAGGCGGATCACGGCGTGGAATGGAAGATCAAGATCGAAGGAGAGATGATCGAAAGCGGATGAGGCGCCAATATATAGCCCGCGGCGGCGTTGCGTAGGATGCAAGCGAGGCAGATGATCCCGCCAAGGCCGCGACACCGTCGGACTCCGACTTCCAATGGCGGTGGAATGCCTCGCTCCTTTGCTTCGCGTGGGAAAAAAAAAGAAAAACTCGCGGGAAATTCACTTCGGAGGCAGAGTCCGATTCGAGAGTTTTTTTATTTTTATATTTATTTAATAAAATATTTACAAAAGTATATTTTCGTTTCAAAAATTTACAAAAATATACCATACCGTCCTCTGAGAAAAATCATCCTCCCATAGGGCGATTTTATGACGTGGCTGATGGCCGGCCAACGGTCGTCAGCACTTTTTCAGGCGGCCAGGGCCATATCTTACATCCGGGAAGATTGAGTTTTCGAGGTCCGAAGTTTCAGCACGGTTTTTAAAGCACGCTCACAATTTTTTACAGGCCATATCTTACATCGGTTTGAGTTGCACCTTTACGAGGTTTTGCTATTCTCGAGTTCCTAGTTAAGAAAAAAATATCAAAAAAAGAAAAAAAAATAAAGTGGCCATTTTGCAGGTAGCCCCCTGGCCGCCCAAAAACCGCCCTCTAGGAGGGCGGCAAGGGGGCCGCCTGCAAAACACGCCATCAGCCACGTCATAAAATCGCCCTATGGGAGGATGATTTTTCCCAGAGGGCAGTATGGGTATATTTTTGTAAATTTTTGAAACGAAAATATACTTTTGTAAATATTTTATTAAATAAATATAAAAATAAAAAAAACTCTCCGATTCGAAACGGCGGTGGCAGCGAACATGGGCCTGTTCGGCCCGGTCCGGCCCGTTAAGGTCTCGCGTTTTGGAAAGCCCAACACGAACCGCCTCCTCAAGGCGCGTGCGCCTCCGACTCCCTGTGGCTTCCGCGGGAAGACGCGCTCGCGACGGCGGGAAAGGGCCGCGATCTGGTCGGCCGTCGGCGGCGGCCGCTAGGGGTGTCTGCCGGCAGGATCTGCCTCCGACGAACTACCAGGTGTTCTTCTCCTCCCTCCCTCCCGTGATTACTGGTGCACGGTTTAACCGGGCGCTCGGTTGTTCCATGCGCATTCTGGTGGTAGTGGTTTTCAGTCGAGCAGACCAGAAGCATGGCGAGCGTCTGGCGCGTTACTTTGCGTTTACCGTGGCGAGGCCGGATGCGATTTGGGTTTCCTCTTTTGTCGCGGGGATTCTCGAAGCAGATGGCCGATTGGCTAACGGAGCGGAGGATTTGAGGAATTTAGCCTGGGAATGGGCGTGGGGGTTGGGAAGTTTAGGGTTCATTTTGATATTCTGCAGCGCTATGGGTATTAGTCGATTCTCTGATGTTTGTTTATTTGCAGCAGTTTATGTTGGAGGGTTTTGTTAACAAGTAGTATATGAAAAAAAGGAGAGAATTTCACAAAACCTAGCTTGTTTTTTTTTTTGCCCATCAACTCACACTGCTGATCTTAGAAATGTGGCATCTGAGATGCTGTACTGGAGATGTGTTCTCTTGCCAAATGATGATAGTGCAGTATAAATTATAAAGTGCTTGGTGTCATTTGTGGACTGTGGAGAATGGGCGGATATTGAGATGTGCACACTATAGAATGGTTATTGTCGGATTACTATTAATTAAATTATCTGAGATGATCAATACAGAATCAGTGTCCCGATCTTCTAGGAATATCCTTTGCGTGGTCCTATGTTGCTTTGATCCTATTTGTTTAACATAATGAATTTGGCAAGATTGAAACAGACTTAACCACTAACAGTTCTTATCCATGAGTTCATCTCAATCATGCATGTAGTTGGTGTCTAGCAGAAAAGTAGCACATGCGTGGCCTTGCACCTATTGGCAGCTTCATTTGCCTTTTGAACACCATCTTCAGAACATAACCTGTCCATGTCGGAAATAACAGACATCTGACTGATCTGTAAAGTTCTCAAGTATCTATTCTAGTTTCTTGTAGTAGGTAAGCAAACCAGATAGATGCCTTTAAGGAACTTCCTGGAAAACTATATTATTTTTCTGTTCTCTTCAATACCACCAAAAACGGTTTTGTGTAGCTATCTTTTTCTCAAATGTTTGGCTAATTTAAGCAATCAGTTCCATGATAAGGCATGTGTACTCATTGAGATAAAGCATGTGCTCTTCATTTAGCAGCCTTTATACAAAAGGCGATGTATTCATGTAGTGGTCAAGGGGTTACAAACTTACAAAGCATATATAGAGCAAACGGTTTTTACATTCAAATATTTGGGCAATGCAAATGGGGGCACTGTTAATTTGTTGGTGTACAGAAATAAAAAAGTCTGGAGATGATTATAGAAACTTTTAGCTCAGCTTGGCACTGCTGACTTAGGTAAATCTGTAATGTCATTTCTACTGAAGAAGTTATGTTGGAGGGTTTTTGTAGTTTTAAATATACTTTCACTTGAAAATTTTACATGGTCACAGCTGGATTTAATTAATCTACTTCTTTGAAAATTAAATTGGATTTAAGTTATTAGTGATGCTCTTTGCCCTGCAGATTTATTCAGGAAGAGTACTGCATATTTTATCTTTTAGGTTTTACCCCTGCCATTGACTTTCCTGTTCTAATGTTTACTTTAAGGACATCACAATGGAAAGCTGACCTTACATATTATTTCTCCTTTTAGGGATCTATGGTTTTTTTTTTGGTTTAAAATCCAGAAGCTCTGCCAATCACTATTACATAGAGCATGGAAAAGTTTACAAAATAGTGTCTCTCCCTGCTGTTACCCAGTTGCTCTTGGCTTTTTATTCAAGTGACAGTTGCTGGGTTAGTTCCTCAACTTCCAATTATTTCAATTACTGTCTTACTGTACATATATTTTATCATATGTTCCTGTTACTGTTTAGAACAATTGAACCTATTAGGACATTCCTAATTGCAAGCAATAAGTGCATTTAAAGTTAATTGCATAATTGATTTTTTTTGCCACGTTTAGCCTGAGAAATATGGCAATTGGGCAACTCAACATTGTGAGCACACTGCATATCAGATATAGCGTTTGAAGACAAAGGCATACATCTTTCCTTGTTCCATTTTTCTGTTCAGAATATGAACCTCCATCCATCTCTACTTGTACTCCATTGATATAAAAATCATTAGGATTTAGGACTACTCAAAGGTAATGCATGTAAACCACTAGCATAGTTATGATTAATCCTTTTTTATCCATGTTTTTCTCATTCACTTATACATGCTGGGCCATCTTCATGTCAGCAAGCCATGAAAGTTTGAAAAGTAAGGACAGGCATGCTGAAATAATGGAAGGAGGCAGGCATTACCAACTCCTCCTAGTACATACATTAACTTTGTGCTGTGTGTTGGATTAAGAAGTCAATAACCCTTGTAGTAGTAGAAAAAACTAAGTTAATTAGTATCCATAGTTATGATCCAAAGCTATTGCTAACTTCTTCTAGCATTATTGCACTGCAAACGACGAATTATAGTTTAGAAACTTCAGTCGCTACTGGCTACCTGAGTATCAGTTAACTAAATACGCAAGTCAACAGTGCATGGTGACACCACTTCACCAAGCAAGCATGCCTTTTGGGTGCTATGGACACATAAGCCCATTTACCATTTGGAGCTTAGCTCATTGATGACATCAATAGTAATATGATTGCACAAGATCCAACCATGTTCTCTTTTTATCTCTGTAAATTCAATAGCATCTGACTGATCCCATTTTCTTTGTGGGCAAACAACCATTGTTCACAACACATAAAAAGGCAAATGAGTTGGAGAGGATGTAGGTAGGCAAAACCCATGCACGCATCACTCCAAAACCAGAGTCATTAGTCCTACACCACAATCCGCTTCATAGTGCTTAGTTGCTGTGTAAAAAACTCTGCTTTCTCCTTAATGAAAAAGGCATGCAAGCCTTTTGCGCATTCTCCGAAATAAGTGCTTAGTTGCTTACTGTTGACTAAGTGGTTATCCGAAGTATGTGCTTTCCTTTTTAAAAGAAATCATCAAATGCTCAAGTAATCTCATATTGAAGTATTCACAATATCGTAGTTCTTAAAAACTAGCTCAAATTTGTTGCATGCAACTCCTTGGAGGAGATGAATAATTACATATCTGGTCTAGTAGGAGATTAGGTTCAACAGCTATCAAATCATTTAATCGTATAAAGTTAAGTTTTCCTGCAAGAATCATTGTGATCAAATGTTTTGATAGGTGAAGGACCTAACCTACTATCAGGCTATCAGCTCTTATAAAGGTTCTAATTATTTGGCAAAACTGACTTCATCATAGTCGTCTAGGGATAGAAACACCTCATCTAGGCATGACAGCTCCGTCCCTTCCTCATGGAAGCTCACTTGTGAATTGTAGCTCGATTCAAACACTCGGCATATCACCCAGTTGTTGGTTTCCTGCAATTAATGATCATGCAGGCATATTGGCCACGTTAAATAATCATGCAAATATGATACTTATGTAGTACTAAACGCGATAAATAAATATGCATATAGCAATATAGCACTCACTGTGTCGGAGTGACCTTTTTTCTTGTGGGACCTCTTGCTTGAACTACTCGAAGTGCTGCTACTGCTGCAATTGATACTCCCATCCATTAGGTGGTACTCATGCATGATCCAGTTAGTTTTGATTCCCTCAAAGGGCTTCCCAACGAAGAAAATGAGGGTCTTCTTCAGGCCAACATTACAACCACCGCTAATTACTGTCTCGTCAGCGCCAATGTGTTTCCAGTGCCCATTTGGAGATGTCCTAGCCTGCGTCGCATGACTGAAGAAGTACCATTGGTTACCGGATTGGAGGGCCTTACCTGTAAAAAGAATAGTTGTTCTCAGGGCTTGACATTAACGTTACAGCTATGATGAGGACGACAACAAATATATATATATATATATATATATATAGAGAGAGAGAGAGAGAGAGAGAGAGAGAGAGAGAAAGAGAAGTAAATATTAGACATACCATTCAATTCCCATGGATTGTAGAGATTCAGAATCAGCGTAGGGACGATGTCAGGTCGGCATGGGAGCAGCGAGGCCTTGCGCCGGAGGAAATGGACGATCAGCTCCTCATCTGACGGGAAGAAGTGGAAACCAGGAGGAAGGTTAGAAGCTCCAGCCATGGTGAGGTGAAGTGCAAGGCAGAAGTAGATAGACTATAGGCGGGTGGAAGCTAGGCTATCTATGGGGAGAAGATGAGAGCAGGAGTGCTTGCTTAATGTAGTGATGGCATGGTGGTACTTATAGTGGCCGCATGCGTGTATGCAATTGTATGGAGAAAGAGAGACGTGCAATTCAAGGAGCGTTGAAAGGTTTTGAGGCGGCTGCAGCATGGTGCTTTCAGAAGCCTGGCAGCTTAAGTGCCATGCTTTTCTTTCCTCCCCATGCATTTTCTATTGAGGGAACCGATGATGCTACGCAATTAAAGGCTGGTGTTGGATTTAGACAGTAGTATCTGCGCCTTGATGTTCAGGGAATATATTGCATGCAGCTGTGGTATTGAGAAGGATTGATGGGAACTAACCAATTAAGCTCATCAAGGCATGCATGCATGGCACCTCATCATGTTCGATATATTTTATCAACAAAGTTGAAGAAACAAGAAAGACAGTTCCTTTGTAGCAATGATGTTCGTTTCAGTGTCCTTGATTAGGTTAACCTTTTGAGAATGCATTTGGTCGTTGACTCAGCTTGGATATATCAAGTTACATAGACATCTCATCCAAAGTTTTTAATAGCAGACTCTTGCATGGATCATAATATAACATATTGCTTTTGTGCTACATTAGGTACATTAATTTAAAAAGTGCCATCTCTTCGCCCATGAGAACTGTCAATGAAACGTATAATCAGGTCATTGGAGTTTCTTATCTGAAATCAGGGGATGTAATTGAAGATCTAGGTGAGATGACATAGTCGCACATCAGGCTTGTTTGGGTTGCACGCCCAAGTTATGTGAAACCTCATCCTGTCATTAAACTATGGTGGCGATTTGACTGGAGTTCTGACTTTCTTTCTCTTATTTGATGTGTGTTGGATATCATGTTAATATCAATCAATCATGCAGCAAATAGTACCTTGACATTTGTTTGGACGCTGCTAGCATAGTCGCGTACTAGTGAAATTTCACGGCTGTTACCGACATGCTTGCTCAAGGCTTAATATGTCCTCAGCTCGATGCATCAGCGATTATTTTTTTTCTTTTTCCAGAATTAAAGTAGTCTTCAGTGTATCATATTCCATTTTCATTAAGGATGTTAACCAGATGTTCCATATATTTAAGTAGTCTATTATTGAATATTGATCCACGAGTTATTATGTTTATCTGAATTCTTAAGTGAACCAGGCCACTAAAATTCTGAAGTGAACCACTAGTCTCAATTTGTTTGCATTAAGATCAGTTACCCAAATTTTTTTAGTTTAAATGCTTGGATAGTTTCTTTTTGTTCCTTGAATGATTTTAGTAGTTAATGGCAGACTAACTCCAATCTGCAAGTATTTTTCATACATGCTGAATTCCAATCAAGGCATACTCTACAATCATCCTTTCGTTATCCCTCCGCTGACGAACTTACTACTGTATTTTTCACCAGATATTTGGCAAGCTAGGCACTACCATGTGAAACCTTGTGCCGAGTGTTATAGAAGCTGGAGATATAAAGGCTTCCATTATGTAAAGAAGTGTGAAGGAAAAAGGCCAGAAAAAAGTATGTCCAACTGCAATGGAAGTATCATCTACTGTTTTCTGAAATTTCCAACAAAAATGTACTGGTAAGTGTCCTGCATCCTAATAATGGGCTTTATGAGTGCCCTTACTGCACAAATTTCTTCTCTGATGGCTGTCTTCCTCCTGATGTCATGCTGGCGTCATCCTTCTTCAACATGCTCCTTTATCCCTCATTCCCTCTTGACCATAGTTATTATCAATTGTCGCATATACCGGCCCCAACAAGTTGCAGAGAGTTTAGTGAAATTGTGGTAAAGTACAAAGAGCATCACTTAGCTTGGAGATGAAGCCACTCAAGTTCCTTGCTGCTGACATGTTTGCAAACTTCTGCATCAAAATAGACATTTATCAATCATTTTAAATTATTTTCATAGCTCAGTTTGCAAGAGGCAGAAACCTTTATCTGGAGGCATTACCATTATGACAATGATTTATGACAGTGATACTAAGCTATTGAATAATTTGGTAGACACCACGCCGTTAAGCCGTTGGCCAATTGATAAGAGAACCATCTTCCTTGCAGAAAAGCTTGTCATATAAGAGCAAATTTTATATTAATATAGTTTTTGAGTTGTTAAGCCATTCAATGATATGCTAACCACTGTACTCCCTAGTCCATAGAAGTTGGTAAGATGCTTATCTTGGTGCAGCTTACAAGTACTATAATCCTCCTGATCATCAGTATCTTCCAGTAAGTATTCTGCCAGCTCAATCTTTTTCTCCCATATAAATAATAATAAAAAAATAATAATTAATCATTCCATGGTGCTCAAACTCGTACACACTGCCCTTTTGTCCTACTTTTCTGCCTCTCCTTTTTCCCTCTTTCTATTCTCATTCTCTTCTCTTTAAGAAGAGTTTTTATGCACGCTTTTGTCTCTTTATGGCAGGCCATGCAAACATTAGGCTAAGGTCGACCACTCCAGAGTGTTGAGGCGGTGGCTGGTGCAGTGGTGTTGCTGGTGGCGGCAGCAGCGGTCCACGTGGGGATCTACCTAATCCCTGGAGAGGAGAGGGACCCGCAGCTCATACACAGGTGGCCTCTGGGGGGCCGCCTGCCCGGGTGACGTCGTGATGACGCAGTTCTGCATCCTCGTGTCACAAGAACAAAGAGGGGAATAGCTCGACATGCTCTTCGAATCCATGGCGGTACGTATAAGTTCTTGCACTTTAGCTGCACACGTGTCATCTTCTTACAGCAGGTTGAAGTGTCTCTGTTGCACTAACTTGAAAAGATCCATGGGTAGCTTACCTACCTACTTGAGTGCTTCTAGTATTTTAGAAAAACTCTCTTATTTTTTAGCATGCTAAACAATATGTTTTTTAAATTTATATATAAAAATGCTTAAAAAATCAAATAAATCTATTTTTAAATTTGTAATAATTAAAACCTAATTAATCATACGGCTTATCTCGTTTTGCGTGATTTTTTTTTTCTTTTTTCCTTATCTAAAACACTTCCTAAATACTGCTTAGAACAAATTCCATCCTTGAGCATAAATGAATACATAATCATAACAACCTGAAATCTAGCTTGCTAACCCTTAAGATTCAATCACATCTTGCCATATATCTAGGTGGCCATTTCAGCGCCTGCATTTGCATGTGCCATGGCCCATGGGTGGGTCCCCCACTTCTGGGTCAGGTTTTGGGAGCTCATATATGCTGGGGTTATCCCTTCCATGGCAGTGCAAGCACCTTGGTGGCACTGCCATGCCATCATGGTTGGCGGTGGTGGAGCAAGAGCAAAGCTAAGATTGGCTTCGTCCAATCACTCCATCTGCCTTCTTTCTTTTTCGCCTCCAGCTCTTCTACTGAGGCTGATCAAAATGGATGGCTTATTTACACCCTTTTCTGGTTTCCCCTCCAATCATTGCTCTTCTGATCTTTCTTGTCGTTGTGTGACGCAGTTGACAGCAGCATTATCGCTGCACACACACACACATATATATATATACTGATATGCTATTTACCAATTACGACGCTGCGAAATGGACAGTCTACTGGTCACTGGTCTTCCGATCGACGATTTTCTTGATTACCACCGATTGCTACGTGGTTATCACGATAACTGCCGAGGTACGGTTAGGATAACCGACAGTTTGGTTTAAGTAAATTTTAACTGAATTTAAATTTTTTAAAAATAAAAAAATTTAAAAAAATTCTGGTAGGTAATATTTGAATTATGAATCACTGTGGTGAACAAAGTTTGTAAAAATAATATAGTTTACTTTATATTTTGGAGCTCTATTGAAATTAAAAAAAGAGATGTGTTAGAATATAATTTCTACTTTATTTAAGTGTAAAAACGATAGCAGTTATTATGCAAAAAAATTATACAATATTATATTATTTTTCTAGAGATATCTATAATTTTTTCCTGAATTTTCTACATTTTTATAAAATTTTTACTACGTTTTAAATTTTTTTCTTTTTAGCCTTAGCATATCACAGCCTACCGTGCAATTACCGTACGATATTACATGATAACCGTGATTTTACCGTAAAATTTAAAAATTTTAAATTTAAATTTTTAAAGATAAAATTCGTACGATTTTAAACAATTACCGTGGTAATTACGAGAGAACTATTATACCGTGCGGGGCGTACCCCAAACGGTATAGTGAAGGCGTCTGTTTCCTGACGTCGTTTGCCTCCCGTGTCAGCAGGGCAAAAGATGCGCCAAATCGACGCACGCATCACCGACGGAGCCGAACTGACAGAGGCGTACGTCACCGCGTCAAGGTCCTCGGGCTAGGCTATCTCTTCTCTGCTGAGTCTACCTGTGTCCTATAGATCTGAGCTATCCTTTTCTTCAACGTATGACAGTGTCGACGGTGTCGACAAGAACTCTAGAAGATCGCTTGCACAGTAATAACGAAAAGATATGTCGACGTCCATTTCCTTAGTGCTGTCATCTAAAGATATCTTTAGAGGTGGCGGTGTTGGTTTTTCTTCGCCCTGTTTATTGTCTAAAGCGTCCTAATATACTCTTGTATAAACTATCACAATCTCTTGGGTGTCATGGTTTGTCTTGTCCTACGACTGATAAACCATAAAAAAATAAACAAACGAAACAACCAAAACTAATTTATAAATAAAATTTTTGTGTTTATATTCCTGTGATTTGAAAGTTGATGTTGAAAAATAAATTATGATAAAAAACTCAAAATCACTTGTAAAAATTAGGTTTTAAAATTTAATTTTTAGTTATGGCTAATAAGCTAAAAAGCAAAAGATGGGAGAAGACGACCGGAGATGTTACTTGAATGGGATGTCGAAAATGTTATTGGCACTTTAGGGCCTGCTTGTTTGAGCCATGGTTTGTAAATCATAGCTAATTTCGAATTGTGGAGCTTAATTTTAGGATTGATTCGGGGTTCTTTTTTTCACTAACAAGCAATTTTTCATTCGGCAATTTTTCATTTGAAGTCTTTGTAGCATGACTCTTTGCAATCCGATGCCATTAGAGAAACAAATGTTGCAATGTGCTGGTACGGTGATAAGAAGCCCAAAGTATCTGATATTCTGACACCTATATTTCCTGAAGAAATGGCCGAAACACCAAAACTTGAAATGGAAGAGAATAAAATATGGGCCTGAATTTTACTTCAGTTAAAGAAGCAAGGGCCAAATTTGGAATTTTTACTGTTACTAATTTAATTTTTTTTAATTTACAAAACTAATTTTCGATTTGGATCATTTGCAAAACTGCCGCCCTGGGCCACGGCGGGATTTAAAAACCGCCCTGGCCCAGGGCGACGAATGGCATCCCTGTCACCCGGGGCTAACGACGCCGGCGGCCGTTAGCCCCGGGGAGGCCACGTGGATTCGCCGTCCTGGGGGACGGCGGCGAATGCCCCCGGGGGGCCGAATGCAAAATTACATTCGCCGCCCTGGGGGACGGCGGCGAACATTCGCCGCCGTCCCCCAGGGCGGCGAATGCATAGGACCGTCCGCACAGCGATCGGACGGTTCGAATCGACGGCAAATTGTTGTAACGCGCGCTAACTACCTTAAAACAGTCATAACTTTCGCATACGGTCTCGGAATCGGACAAATAAGTATTCTACGGACATCTACAGAATTTTACATCCGCTTCCCCCCAACTTTGTTGGGTTTGTCCAAAAAAATTTTACGAAATTCGGCCGGGAAGATTGAGTTTTTGAGGTCCGAAGGTTCAGCACGGTTTTTAAAGCACACTCATAATTTTTTACAGGCCACATCTTACATCGGTTTAAGCTGCACCTTCACGAGATTTTGCTATTCTCGTGTTGCTAGTTGAGAAAAAATATCAAAAAAAAAGAAAAAAAATTTTTGCAGGCGGCCCTCTGGATTCGGACGGTCCGATCCTTGTGCGGACCGTCCGTTCACTATGTTAAAAACCGTCGTGGGGGACGGCGGCGAATGCAATTTTGCATTCGGCCCCCTGGGGGCATTCGCCGCCGTCCCCTAGGGCGGCGAATCCACGTGGCCTCCCCGCGGCTAACGGCCGCCGGCGCCGTTAGCCCCGGGTGACGGGATGCCATTCGCCGCCCTGGGCCCACGGCGGTTTTTAAATACCGCCGTGGCCCAGGGCGGCAAGAGGTTAGTTTTACAAATGATCCAAATCGAAAATTAGTTTTGTAAATTAAAAAAAAAATTAAATTAGTAACAGTAAAAATTCGCCAAATTTGCCCCAAAGGTAAAATATAGAATTTTTTGCATTTTTATATTTATTTATTAAAAGATTTGCAAAAGTAGATTTTTGTTTGAAAAAATTGCAAAAATAGACTCCCGCCGCCCTCTGGGAGGGCGGTTTTTAAAAATCACCCTCCCAGAGGGCGATTTAATGACGTGGCTGACGGCCATTGGGCTCCCGGCCGATGGCCGTCAGCCATTTTACGGGTGGCCCCCGGGCCTCCCAAAAACCGCCCTCTCATAGGGCGGCAAGGGGGCCGCCTGCGAAATGCCCCTGGGGGCCGGCCTCCCTCCCCGCGCGCCCGCAGGCCGGTTCTACTCTCCTGCCCTCGGCCGCGCCCGGCGCCCGCGTCCCTCCCCGCGCGCCCGCAGGCCGGTTCCACTCTCCCGCCCTCGCCGCCCGCGTCCGCGCCCCGCGCCCGCGCCAGCGTCCGCGCCCTCGGCCCCGCGCCCGCGCGAGCGCTAGGGCGCCCGCGTCCCGCGCCAGCGCCCGCGCCCGCGTCAGCGCGCCCGCGCCCGCGCCAGCTTCCGCGCCCTCGGCCCCGCGCCTGCGCGAGCGCGAGGGCGCCCGCGTCCCGCGTCCCGCGCTAGCGCCCGTGCCCGTGTATTTTGCAGGCGGTCCCCTTGCCGCCCTCTGAGAGGGCGGTTTTTGGGAGGCCCGTGGGCCGCCCGTAAAATGGCTGACGGCCGTCGGCCGGGAGCCCGATGGCCGTCAGTCACGTCATTAAATCACCCTTGGGAGGGCGATTTTTAAAAACCGCCCTCCCAGAGGGCGGTGGGAGTCTATTTTTGTAATTTTTTCAAACAAAAATCTACTTTTGCAAATCTTTTATTAAATAAATATAAAAATCAAAAAAATTCGTACAGCTTCGAATGGGAGAAAATTTCATAGGCCTGAATTTTATTTTAGTTAAAGAAGCAAGGCCCAAATTTGGCCCACGGGAAAATACACAGCTGACGAAGACCCGAACCCCTGCCTCCTCGTCCCCTCCTTTCCTTTCCGCCACCATGGCGGCCGCCGCCGCCGCCTCCGGCTCAACCGCGTCCGCCATCTCCGCCCTCGTCGCCTCCGGCCGACTCTTCGCCGCCCTTGACGCCCTTCCCCCTTCATATTCCTCCTCCCCGATCCCTTCCGCGGTCTACGCCTCCCTCCTCCGCCTAGCCACCTCCCGCCGGTCACTCGCCGCCGCCCGCCGCATCGCCTCCCACCTAGCATCCACCTCTGACCCCTCCTCCTCCCACTCCTTGGCCTCCACCCCATCGAACTCCACCTTCCTCTTTAACCGCGCCATCGAGTTGCTCGCTGCTTGCGGCAGCCTCACCGACGCGCGGGAGTTGTTCTACGCAATGCCGCGCCGGGACGGTGGTTCTTGGAACGCCATCATCTCGGCTTACTCCCGTGGGGAAAACCCCACCGAAGCGATTTTCCTTTTCTCTGCCATGAACTCCCGTGGCGTTCGCCCCAAGGACGTCACTCTGGCTTCGGTGCTTGGCTGTTGCGCCGAGTGCCTGGACCTCCATGGTGCACGGCAGCTCCATGCCCATATCGCCAAGAGGGACTTTCAGTCAAATGTGATTCTCGGCACGGCACTAGTTGACGTGTATGGGAAGTGCTTTGCCCTCTCCGAGGCAAGGGGGGCATTTGATGACATCCCAAAACCCAATGCCATCTCATGGAATGTCATTATCCGGCGCTATCTTCTTGCTGGAATGGGGGATATGGCAATTGACATGTTCTTTCGGATGGTCTGGGCAGGAGTTAGGCCACTTGTTTATACTGTCTCACATGCAGTTCTTGCTTGCCGAGATAACGGTGCGCTTGAAGACGGAAGGTGCATACATACTTTTGTGCTCCGTCATGGGTATGAGCTGCACGTGCATGTGAGGAGCTCAATTGTGGATATGTATGCCAAGTGTGGTGCAATTGATGCAGCCCAGAGGCTCTTCAACTTGGCACCAATGAAGGATATCGTAATGTCCACTTCAATTGTGTCAGGATTGGCTGCCTGTGGGAGGATTAATGATGCAAAGCGTGTGTTCGAAGGCATGGAAGAACACAATTTGGTATCCTGGAATGCTATGTTAACTGGCTATGTCAGGTCCATGGATCTGACTGGCTCTTTGCAATTGTTCCAGCAGATGAGGCAGGAGACAAAGGAGCTTGATGCTGTTACTCTGGGTTCTGTGCTCAATGCTTGTACTGGGCTTCTTGATCTTGGGAAAGGTGAGGAGATTCACGCATTCTCTTTCAAGAGTGGTTTTATCGGCAACCCTTTCCTGAAGAATGCTATCATGAGGATGTATTCCAAATGTGGATGCCTAAGGAGTGCAGAACGGCTTCTTCTATTCGAGATGGGATCAGAAAGAGACATTTACTCCTGGAACTCGCTTATCTCAGGTTATGAACGCCACTCCATGAGTGAAGCAGCTCTACATGCACTCAGCAAGATGCAATATGAGGTGACACCTAACCAATCGACGTTCAGCTCAGCACTGGCAGCTTGTGCCAACATATTTCTCTGTAACCATGGGAAGCAGATTCATGCATACATGATCAGAAACAGTTATGTGATCGATGATATACTGCGAAGTGCACTTATTGACATGTACTCCAAGTGTAGATTGTTTGATTATTCCATCAGGGTTTTTGAGGCAGGACTATCGCAGGATGTCATCCTCTGGAATTCGATGATCTTTGGATGTGCTTATAATGGCAAAGGGGATTATGGGCTTGAATTGTTCTTTGAAATGAGCAAGCACGGGATCAGACCAGACTCTGCCACATTCCTTGGTGCACTGGTTTCATGTATTAGCGAAGGACATGTTGGGTTGGGAAGGAGTTATTTCACCCAGATGACTGATGAATATAACATCGTGCCTCGCATTGAGCACTACGAATGCATGATTGAGCTGTTGGGCAAGCATGGCTACATGGTTGAGCTTGAGGATTTTATAGACCGCATGCCATTTGAGCCAACAACTGCAATGTGGCTAAGGATCTTTGACTGCTGCAGGGAATATGGGAACAGAAAATTAGGGGAAAGGGCTGCGCAGTGCATCAATAACAGTAATCCCCTGACACCAGTTCGATTTGAGATTGCTCCAGACTACGAATGCAGTGATGATGACAGTGAAGAGTCAATATCACTGAGCTGGGAGGGTTAAAACTAGAAAAAATTAAAGCGGGCCCTGTGAGTTCCGTTAATTTGACAAATAGATGGCTAAAGTGCTAATGGCCAAGCTGAACCAAGGGACGAAACCATAAAAGGACATTGCGTCCATGTTGACAGGACTCTACTTAGACGAGCCACATTGAGCTTGTATTTTGCTGGAATTGATCAATCGTTGTGGCATATCAGGAGTTGAAGACCTCGAGCTCCCTCAGCCGACTAGCATGCTTGAATTTGAACATAATTTGGTGAAATTCTTATGGTCTCGTGCCCCGGAATTACCTACTGCTCACTCCATGTCACACGATTCATCTGCAGCCAGTCATGGGTTGTGGCGATCCAGAATTTTGGGATGTTGCTTTCTGATTTGAAACTTCTTCCATGAGAGCAAATGGCAAGGCCCAGTGGAGCTTTGCTACTCCTGCGTCCTCCTTGCTTAAGTAGTAGGTTAATACATGAATTTCACTGTGTTTCCTAGTGCCTTCTGTCAATTGTACATAGCGCAGATAAGATGCAATAGGATGGCAACTTTATGTACTATATTTGTCCTTTGCTCTGAACAGTTCATCATTTCATCATTAGCAGTTTAGTAGTTACAATCTACTAGAAAGTAATAGTCGTACATCTCAAATCTCACCAATGGAAATGGAAGAATTTCAAGATGATCCTAAAAAGGGCTGTTTTGGTTTGATGCCAAAACTTGCCCTACCAAATATTTAGCAACTTAAATAATACCCCCTCCAGTTTTTAATGTTTGACACCGTTGACTTTTAGATATACGTTTGATCATTCATCTTATTTTAAAAAATTATATAATTATTATTTATTTTGTTAAACATAACTTATATTTGTACATATTTGTACAAAAGTTTTGAATAAGACGAATGATTAAACTTATGTCTAAAAATTAACAGCGTCAACCATTAAAACTGGATGAAGTACTTGCTAGATGTTTGGATGGATACAACACAACTTTATCAAAACACTGGCACTGCCAATGAATTGGTAGGGCAGCAAACAAATGACCGAAGTCCTCCCTAACTGATATCTGAACCGATGAGCTTGCATGAATTTTTGAACTGAAGCTGTGGCGCAGCGCTTCGCTTAGCACGCACGCGCCCAGCGCCTTCTGGCATGGCGCGACACCATCACCAGGGCCTACACCTCGTCTCCCACCTCCGCGCGTCTGCGCCGCTCGCCGACCTCCTCCGCTCGGCGCCTGACCTCCGGGCAGCCCGTGCCGCGCACGCGCGCGCCCTCAGATCCCCCTTCGCGAGCGAGACTTTCCTCCTCAACCCCCTCGTCTCCACGTACGCGCGGCTCGGCAGCCTGCGCGACGCCCGCAGGGTGTTCGATGGGATACCCCACCCAAACACCTTCTCCTACAACGCGCTCCTCTCCGCGTACGCGAGCCTGGGCCGCGCCGCCGACGCCCGCGCGCTCTTCGACGCCATTCCGGACCCCGACCAGTGCTCCTACAACGCGGTCATCGCGGCGCTCGCGCAGCACGGCCGCGGCGACGACGCGCTCCGCTTCCTGGCCGCCATGCACGCCGACGACTTCGTGCTCAATGCCTACTCCTTTGCCAGCGCCCTGAGCGCCTGCGCCTCGGAGAAGGCTTCGAGGACCGGGGAACAGGTGCATGCCCTTGTCACCAAGTCGTCTCATGGGAACGATGTGTACATTGGTAGCGCCCTTGTGGACATGTATGCGAAGTGTGAGCGGCCGGAGGAGGCGCAGAAGGTGTTTGATGCAATGCCAGAGCGGAATATTGTTACCTGGAACAGCTTGATCACTTGCTATGAGCAGAATGGCCCTGTTGATGAAGCGTTCGTGCTCTTTGTCAGGATGATGAAAGATGGTTTTGTGCCTGATGAGGTGACACTTGCAAGCGTCATGAGCGCATGTGCGGGCCTTTCTGTGGATAGAGAAGGACGCCAGGTCCATGCCTGCATGGTGAAGTCTGATAGGTTTAGGGGGGACATCGTGTTGAACAATGCTCTCGTGGACATGTATGCCAAATGCAGGAGGACGAGGGAGGCGAGGTGTGTATTTAATCGCATGGCTTTCAGGAGTGTTGTCTCAGGAACATCAATGATAACTGGGTATGCGAAGTCTTCAAATGTGGAAGATGCTCAGGCCGTGTTCTTGCAGATGGTGGAGAAGAATGTCATTGCTTGGAATGTACTCATTGCAGCGTACGCACAGAATGGTGAGGAAGAAGAAGCGCTTTGGCTCTTTGTCAGGCTGAAAAGAGAGTCAGTTTGGCCAACACATTACACGTATGGAAATGTTCTGAACGCATGTGCGAATCTTGCTAATCTTCAGCTTGGTCAGCAAACTCATGTCCATGTCCTAAAAGAAGGCTTCCGCTTTGACTTTGGACCAGAGTCTGATGTATTTGTTGGGAACTCCCTTGTGGACATGTACCTGAAGGCAGGGTCCATCGATGATGGTGCGAAGGTGTTCGAGAGGATGGCAGCCAGAGATAATGTATCATGGAATGCAATGATTGTTGGTTATGCCCAGAATGGCCGTGCAAAAGACGGGCTGCATCTTTTTGAGAGAATGCTTTGCAGCAATGAGCACCCAGACTCTGTCACCATGATTGGGGTTTTATCAGCCTGCGGCCATTCTGGATTGGTCAAGGAGGGCCGGAGATACTTTCAGACCATGACTGAGGATCATGGGATAACTCCAACTCGAGATCACTACACTTGCATGATTGACTTGCTTGGTCGTGCCGGTCATCTGAAAGAAGTTGGGGAGCTCATAGAGAACATGCCAATGGAACCTGATGCTGTGCTCTGGGCTTCTCTATTAGGTGCTTGCAGGCTGCATAAGAACATTGACATGGGTGAATGGGCAGCAGGGAAATTGTTTGAACTTGATCCTGATAATTCTGGACCCTATGTTCTTCTCTCAAATATGTATGCTGAGCTTGGGAAATGGGCAGATGTTTTTAGAGTGAGGAGATCCATGAAGCACAGGGGCGTTAGCAAGCAACCTGGCTGTAGTTGGATTGAGATAGGCAAGAAAGTAAATGTGTTTCTTGCACGAGATAATGTCCATCCATGCAGGAATGAAATACATGATACCTTGAGAATCATTCAGGTGCAGATGAGCAGGATGAGTGTAGATGCTGAAATTGGAGATGACCTGATGAACTTCTACTCTGAAGCATGTGGCTAAAAGCTCGAATGTAGTACATTTTGCAGCTTGAAATCATGTTCATGTAGAATTCAGAGGGAAAAAAAATCTGCAAGCAGAAAATCTCTATTGTCATTGATTCCATTATTGGATGCCACAGTTTGCATGGGTGAAAGCATGAAGGACATTTCTGATCTGAATTTCCTAACTATAAATCTAAATCTGAAATCCTTCTGAAAAGTATTGGAATGGCAATGCCATGATGGGTGATGAGTTGCTTCCTTGAACTCACAATGTAAAGGTTAAATTCTACTTGCGTACAAAGCAATACCATGAAATTTTACAGCCAAACTCTCTACTGAAATTTCTGGACAGAAGCCATCTGTTTTCAGCTATTGTTAGTTGTACAGTAAGGGATATTACATCACAGATGATGTTTACTACCTGAAAACAAGAAAGATGATGGAAAAGATACTTAATTAGTGTCTTCTATAAGCAAAGGTCAGGAACATGGAGTCGAGGAGAAGCTAGCAATTAGCAAAGAAGCTCTCATTGACTTCCTCGAGATCCCTGCTAGTGCAGCAGTCCTCTGCTCCCCAGGGGTAGGCCCAGTTCAATTCAAGGGTATTCAGATGTATACCCAAGATTTTTCGGAAAAAAGGTATATACAGTATGCAATACGTATGTGTATGCAAAAATACGAAAATGAAGCTGTATTCAACCCAAGATGCAAAATAAACCCATCTTTCAGTGCCTGGCTTCCTCCTCCCTCCTCTCATGGCCCAATTCGTACAAGTCTAATTGCCCAATTTTGCCTATCAAAATTTTTTTTTACTCCACATTTTGAATACACAACCTCGGAATCTTAACCCGCCACTGCTGCTCCCCTGACCTTTATGGTTATATTAACTCGAGTAAAGTTGGCCTCCGCTTCGGAGTGGAGATCCTGGAAAGCTTGTTAGTTGCAGATTAAGCAATGGCTGTCAACCTGGTGCTCTCTTTTGCTCTCGCCATTGCTGTTCTCATCTCCTCCAGCCCTGCCGTGGCGGACGTGGACGCTGCCAAGGAGCTGAAGGAGGCGGTTCTGACGCTGGACGTGGGAAACTTCTCTGAGGTTGTGGCCCAACACCCATTTATCGTCGTCGAGTTCTACGCGCCATGGTAAAGTTCACTCACTTCTTTGAGCAGCTAGCTATGCTCTCTTGCTGTGTCCCAGTGTTACTCATCCACCAAACACAGTGTTACTCATCCACCGAACAGTGGCTAACTGGTAACTCTACGTACACGCAGGTGTGGCCACTGCAAGGAACTCGCTCCAGAGGTAACTGACTTTGATACTTTCAGCACCATGGACGATACAACGTCGAGATGAATGTGTCTGTAGTTTGTACCATGCGTGCGATATACTGATCTGATGAATGCAGTATGAGAAGGCAGCCTCCGTTCTGAGGAAGAACGACCCGCCGGTGGTACTCGCGAAGGTGGACGCGTACGACGAGAGGAACAAAGAGCTGAAGGATAAGTATGGAGTGTATTCATACCCGACCATCAAGATCATCAAGAACCGAGGGAGCGACGTGCGTGGCTATGGTGGCCCGAGGGAGGCCGATGGCATCGTGGAGTATCTTAGGAGGCAGGTCGGACCGGCATCCCTCGAGCTCAGATCAGCAGAGGATGTGGCCCATTCCATCGGCGACAAGGGGGTGATCCTGGTAAGTTTGCCCACTGTTACTCGGTTTGCTTATGTGTTCTTGAGTACAATGGGAGATTGATGGATGTGATGTGTGCATCTGAAATTTGTGTTGAAGGTGGGAATTTTCCCTGAATTTGCTGGTAGAGAATATGAGAATTTCATGGCTGTGGCGGAGAAGATGCGAGCAGATTATAATTTTTTCCACACGTCTGATGCAAGCATTTTGCCACAAGGTGAACAGACTATCAAGGGCCCCATTGTTCGTCTCTTTAAGCCATTTGATGAGTTGTTTGTCGATTCAGAGGTATGCTTCCATCTGATAAGTTGAATGCCCATCAATTTTTGTGTGTGCATCGACCTGTGTAACACTCTACCCTGCATCTTTATCAGGATTTTGGTAAAGACGCACTTGAGAAGTTTATTGAGGTTTCTGGTTTCCCCATGGTAGTTACCTACGATGCTGACCCAACCAACCATAAGTTTCTCGAAAGATACTACAGTACTCCTAGTGCCAAAGTGGGTAAACTCAACTGCTGTTACATTCTGTTTGTTCCATCAAAATACAGTGTCAATTATACATGCTAGTTCTAAAAAAAAACTATATATATGCTATATGGAACAACGAACATTTCAGTGATGTTATTCAATTTTCTTTACCTGCATCGGCATTATGGTAGCATGTATAAATGCCTCTAGATACATTGGTATGCCATTTTTCTTGCATAACTGCAATAATCTATTATCTTTCAATCACAATTGGGCAGGCAATGCTTTTCGTGAGCTTCAATGATGACAGAATTGAGTCCTTCAAGAGCCAGATTCATGAAGCAGCCAGGCAATTCAGTGCTAATAACATAAGTTTTTTAATTGGTGATGTTGCAGATGCTGATCGTGTCTTCCAGGTTATTGTTTGTACTACTCAGCATTTTTTTGTGAAGGATTCTTAGGACTTAGAACTACCACTTATGAGCTTCCACGTGCACCCTTTCAGTACTTTGGGCTCAGAGAAAGTGATGTGCCCCTCCTTTTCGTGATAGCATCTACTGGAAAATATCTCAATCCAACAATGGACCCTGATCAGATCATACCCTGGCTGAGGCAGTATATAGTTGAGGCCTACTCTACTTGACCGTGTTGACAATTACTAAGTTATTTCAGGGTACTTCAGCCCACTCATTCCTAACTCATATTAGTTTTTATTCTGTTTTTTGTCCATATAGTATGGCAACTTGACACCATGTGTTAAGTCAGAGCCAATCCCTGAGGTGAATGACCAACCTGTTAAGGTTGTTGTGGCTGACAATATAGATGACATTGTTTTCAACTCTGGCAAAAATGGTATGTTTTCATTTCAATGGTTGTGACTTGTGAGCAGTATCATTATCTGACTAGTTGCATTCGGTCTTTTGGTATGTTCTATTTGATGGCTTGTTTCAATACTACATGATATCAATTTTGTTGCAGTTTTGCTCGAGTTCTATGCACCTTGGTGTGGCCATTGCCGGAAGTTCGCCCCAATACTGGAGGAAATTGCAGTCTCATTGCAAGATGACCAAGATATAGTGATAGCAAAGATGGTACTTCATTTTGAGTTGACTTTATATTCCTCGCTGTTGTTGTCGGATCGTTTATTCATACTTCTGCAATGTGGATATCGATGCCTATGGTTTTGCAGGATGGAACTGCAAATGATATACCGACTGACTTCGCGGTTGACGGATATCCAACTCTCTACTTCTATTCATCAAGTGGGAACCTTTTGTCGTATGAAGGTGCAAGGACAGCTGAGGAGATCATCAGTTTTATCAATGAGAACAGGGGACCGAAAGCTGGCGCAGCAGCTGCAATGGATGAAAAAACCCAGACTGATGCTGTGGTAGAGGAGGTAACATTATCATCATCAGAGCCTGTTAAAGATGAACTCTAATCAAGGTGCCGTATGCATCTTTAATTTTTTTTCAGCATTCCATGTATTTTGCCCTGTGTCTTGCTTTGCAAAATTTAATGCTCATAAGCATCTGTGTTTTTCAGGACACTGATATCTCTACAGAGAATGAATGTGATATCTATACTGCAGACTACAGATAATTGAGTGTGCAGGGCAGTTGTTCAGCAAATTTGAGTTTTTCGGTCTGTCACCATGCTCTTATTATAGGAACATTAGTCGTTTTGTTGGAAATTTGTGAACACTAGCCAGTTTGTTGGAAATCTGCTGTCTAAACTCTAAACTTAATTGCATTGAATAATCTCAATACGGTGCGTTTTTGTTTCGGTATGTTCTCAACATGGGTATTCGCTTCATTGGAAACATTTTCTGGCATCACGTGAAGGGAAAGGAATTAAGTTTGATCTGATCTGTACTGAAAAGCTGTGCAATTGTAGCTTCAGTCTCACTCTGTACTGAAAAACAATACTTTCTCCGTCCAAAAATAACTTCATCTATTGTTCATCTCATTTATCCCACAGAGACTTATCTTCTAGAACAATCATTACATTAGACATTGTGAAAGCAGAACGACAAATTAGAGTTTATTAATTATGAAACAAATGCATTGATATTCGTTAAAGTGGGGTACAAATATATATTCTATCTAGTCTTTTGGCTTTTGTATTAGTATGGATGAGCTGAGTTAAAAAATAAAGTTTTTTTTGAAGAGGCAGCAGTACAATTGTTTTTATTATTATTTATAAGCTTCAGTTTCACACAAAACCAGTGGAACCAGAAAACACTCAAAACCCACTTGTCACTTGTCAGCTGCTAATCCGTGGCCCCCACCTGTCAGCCTCACAAAGTCGACCTCGGGCAAAGGCTTCCGCACGCACTCCAGGTCGCCACTCGTCATTGGGGAGTCGCGTGGCGGTTAGCTAGTGGAGTACCAAGCCGACCCATCCCCTTGTCGGATCCGGGCGCGCGACCTCGTCGCCGGCCGGCCGGAGCGCCGCCGCCGCCGCCGTCGAGATGGACCCGGAAGCCGTGCGGAGGACCCTCGAGCACCCACCTTAGCCTTCGCCAAGGAGATCGCCGGCTCCGCGAGCCACCTCTACGACACCTTCGTCCTCAGCGGCGTACGCATCGACGGGGTCGAGCACGGCCGCCTCCTCTGCTCCTTCGTCGTCACTCCGCGCATCGCCGTAAGCCACAGCTCTCTCCCCTCCCAAAACCTAAGCGTTAGCTGTGTTTTTTTCCCTTTCTCCGGCCATTCTTCGGTCTGAGATGGTGACGGTGCGGGCCTGTGTCCGTGTGGGTGGCTGGTGGTTTGCAGAGCCCAGCGGGTGTACCTCTCCTCAGCCGGCGTCACGCGCGACGCTCGCCGACCAAGCTGGGGGTCCGGCGTGTTCTTATGCATGCGGGGGTCGGGACGGCGGGTCTCGCTCGAGCTCAGCCTCTCCTACGTCGACGTGGCCAGTATCGGGGTGAGACTAAGGATTCTCTTGCTAATTGGCACTTAGAAACTTTCTATCCTGTTTGGCTGTGTAATCAACTATTTTGGGAATTGGGGCTAAGTAAATTGAAAAATTGTGCTGTCGATGGTGCGGTTTTTTTGAAATTTTGTGCATTTGATGCTAGACTTATTTGGCAAATTCAGCGTTGCCGAATTGCTAAGAGCCTGAAACGATGGGATTAGGCAAGTAGTTGTGAGGCTCTCTACAAGTGGGATCATGTTTTGCACGGCTCACGTTTGGCAAGGAAGGAGGAGTGGTACCCAATAATAATACAAATGCAGTTGGGAGCGTTACCAATAATAATATCAATTCGGTTGGTTAAAATTATTGCAGGTGTCTACTGTCTAGCATCTTGTTTCTATTAGTGATCCTTGATCAAGTTCTGTCACGATGCTGGGATGCCTTGCATGTGGATGCCAAATGAGAGCATGAGCCTATTGTTGAGGACGTTTGGTACGATTTCTACATCTTGTTGTTAAGGACAGCTTTGTGTCTAGCTGAATCTGTCGCATGTACTATGTATTACTAGTTGGTTTTCCATTGTAAGAATTGCTCACAGCAGGAACTAGTGGTGAACTGGGGTAACAATTACTTTGAACTTGATGGAAGTTGTTGGATTTTCCTAGTTTTCTGTCTCCCTGACATAAATTACGATTCTGTCTAAATCAGAGATTGTGTGTGTGGGCACGTGTGTTCTGTTAGTGCGTGTGCTACTTTTTATAGTGCAAAGCTTTGCCATTGTTAGGGATGTGCACAGCATTCTCAGAGCATTTTTCTGTCTTCCTCATGAAAAGATTAGGCGTATTCATAATAAAATAGATGTCTAATTGTCCATTGGTGACCATCCTGTTGGATGTTTTAGAAGCAAATACTTACCCCTCAGTTTTTCATAAGTCTGGTCATATCAATCTAAAATCAGTGTCTTCAATCTAGTTATTAGTTAGGAGGCATTTTGTGATTTGTGGTGCTCTCGTGGTATGGTGATTCTGAGTGCATGTTTTCTTAGTGATTCACCCCCATCTTGGATGTCTCTTGTAGACTTGTAATCAAATGCTTCTTTGTAATGAATTTGAATGCATTTTCCTGCATTTTATTTTATTTCATATTAATCATTGAGTGACAGTGCTTTGGTTTTGATATTCTCATAGCATAACTAAATGGTGTACTTCTAATTTCGCTTTGTTTTCCTCCTCTTACTTATAGGTCCATTTTTTCTTGTGTATATGCTTAAGTGATGCTATTATTGTATGTGAAAAGTAATAACTTGATGCAATAGCTTCATGAAGAGGAAAATATTTTTTGTCGAATCTATATGCTCAAGCATAGCACACATGCACCTCCTACTTCAATATCTTCAGTAATGGACATAAGAAATTTCCAGGACGGTCTTGGGAAAGAAATTGAAAAACATGGTGCATGTGCAAGTACCTGCCTATTTCAAAGTTATTGGTGGAATATATGTAGCTATATCTA